>PVLA01003336.1:0-218097 GCA_004027455.1 Hydrochoerus hydrochaeris
TCCCACATGCGGTGTCCTTTTCCTGGAGAAGCGATTGTCACAAGGCGTGGATGGACTAGGACGCGGCATGGACAGAAAAGGGCGCCGCAGCCAACAAGGCAATTATCAAGAAACCAAACAATAACAACTGCTAGCAACACTCTGGGGATAAAGAAGGCCGCCTACATTGTTGTTTGGAGTGAAAACTGTACAACCACTGTGGAAATTAGTGTGGATAGTCCTCTAAAAACTAAAACCTGAAATTTTATTAAAACTAGCTATTCCCGTTCTGGGTATTTCCCCCGAAGAATTAAAGACTTCATACCACAGTGATGCATGTATAGTTATGTTTACAACAGAACAACTTATAATAGCTAAATCTTGAAAGTGGCCAACATCCAGCTACAGATGGACAGATAAAAAGTAAATGTGGTTCTTACATATAACAGAGTACTATTCTACCATAGAGAAGGATGAGTTTGGGTCAGTTTTTAGGAAAATTAGTGCACCATGAATGTGAACTAAATTACACGTACAAGTTTAAATATCA
The DNA here is from genome assembly GCA_004027455.1 of Hydrochoerus hydrochaeris. Lineage (NCBI taxonomy): Eukaryota > Metazoa > Chordata > Mammalia > Rodentia > Hydrochaeridae > Hydrochoerus > Hydrochoerus hydrochaeris. Next base: position 530 of record PVLA01003336.1, read on the forward strand.
CATAATTTCTCTTATATGAGAGGCCAAGTGTACTAATAATAATACAGATAATGAAATCAAAGTTAGGTACTTTGACAAAGAACTTTTGCAAATGAGAAAGGAGGTGAAATGGGGTGGGGAAGAAATAAAGAGAATGAGAATAAAAGAATTAAGATACAATAAATGTATTATGGACTCTACGATAAATGTAAATATTTTACACTGCAAACATATACTAATAAAGAAATCCAGAGTATTTATATATAGAGAGAATATAATTATTTATCATAAACATACACTAATAAAAAATAAAGTAATTTTTCAAAGATTTACTTGATTTGATTACACATTAACTCAATTATTTTTATATCTTTGCCTCACTGTCATTTTTTACTTCAACCACTTCTCTATGCAGTTTGAATAAATGCTGTCAAATTCATAACAGCACCCTCATTAGTGTCCTTAAATCTTTCCAACAACAACAGATGCTAAGTCTGTGTTACCATTCATTGCCCAGAGAGTAATGCAGTTAATCTATTTGCACACTTTGGATGAAAAATTTTAATGGGAAAATTGGGGCAACATGTTGACTTCTATTACTATGAATTTATGTGTTTATTTTCTTCTGGCCCTTCTGTGCGTCAAATGCCATCTTCTCCTCTCCCCTTTCAACAAAATCTCATTGCTGTTGATTTGGAGCCTGTAACTTCCAATTAGTCCCTTTGCTGTCTTGTTATTCTTCTTGCTGTTCTCCTTTCAAATTTCTCTCTAGTTCATGAGAAAAGTGATTTTTTTCTGTATACATCTCTTGCTTTTCGCCTGTGCTGGGTCAGAGCTGTATGTCATTTTACTGTATTCTGACTGCTAGCTGTCGTCTAATGTGAGTGTTCCAGTGAGACCAGTTTGAGGCAGTGTCCTTATCGATGGCTCCCTCTCTTCAGTATTACATCTCCTCCCAGAAGGGTCTGTAAATACGCCAGTCTCTATTCTGTAACATCTAGGTATATGGTAAATTATCTCTCCCTTCAGCCCTCCCCACAATGCAATGCTGCCAGGCTAGGAATGGTCTCTTGGAACAAATGCCCAGTTTAGTTCTTCCATTAATAGGCCTAGGACAATCTCTTTTGCCAATTCAGGCAGCCCCAGCAGAGAAAAACAAGTCCCAGTGCCATCATATTAGCCAAGTAACCCAAAGTAATACCTCTGATGCTGAGTGAATCAAACTGCCATTGGAACCAGGTTCCACAAATGTAGGGAAGGTCCACATTCTACCTGCTTTTACAGGTAAGTACCTGTAAAAGCAAATGCATATAAAATGGTAAAGGAAAGACTCTTGGAAAAGAAACAAAAAGCAACAGAATTATGAGTACATATTTCAGACTACCCTTTCTATCCTGGCTTTAATAAATTATATTTGATAATTGAGAACACTATCCAATCCTAGAGACAATGATATTTAAAAGCTTATAAGACTAAAGGACCTAATAAATGTAGTGCTTTTTCACACCTCATTCAATGTGATAAAGTACTTACAATAGAAGACTATCATAAGTCTTATACAAAATGTGTATTTTAGTACCAATGACCATAAAAATTAGAAAAGACTAGTTCTAGTAAATAATCCAAACAAAATGTATGTAATCCATGAAATTTCAGAGAAACAAGAAAAACATATATACAAATAATGAAGTAACATTACACTTATACCATGAAATGCCAATAATTACATTAAATGTACATGTTTAAATATACCAGTCAATAAAAAGCTTGGCAATTGGTAAGTAAAATATACATATCTGTACAGTTCTTACAAAAGTTACTTAGATTACCATGTATAAGTCACTTTGTATACATGTCCACATTAATTTTAAAAAACAAAACATGATGATTTCAGATTAGGTAACTTCCTAAGCTAAAATAAATATAAACAAACAGGTACATTATGTAATGAAAATTGAATAAATCTACTACGGTTATAACAATTATAAATACATACACACCAAATAAATGCTCAAAATACATGGATTGAAAACTGATCAAACTGTAGGAAATATATATATATATATATATATATATATATATATAATACAGATATTATTATACTTTAGGACTTTAACAGTCTCTTTTTTGCAACTAATAGAACTACTGGATGGGAAAACCAGTACGACTGTATACCTGAACAATGCATTCAGTCAACAGATTCTAACATACACTACAGAACAAACCAACTGAAAAGATTAGAACACAGGACACTCACCAAGACAGACCATGCTTAAGGCCATAAATCCTTAACACTAAATATTTAAAGTTACATAAATAAGATGCAAGTATATTTTTATAATAGAATCAAGCTAGAAATCAGTAACACAAAGACAAAATGAAAACTCTATAAAAAGGAAGTAAAAGTCCTATTTGTAAATGATATATGTGTCTCAAAGGATATTTTAGAAATGCATAGAAATTAATATTGTTAAAATACATGTACCTTCCAGAGTAAAGATAGGATCAATTCATTTCTTATAGAAATTCCAATTGGATTTTTCACAGAAATGAAACATCACAGTCTCAGATCTACTTGGAACCACAAAGAAACTTGAACAACAAAAATAATTATGATTAAGCAAAATAAAATGAATACATTATCTTTTCTTAAATTATATAACAAAGCTACATGAACTGAAACACTGAGGTACTAAGAATCATTTCCAAAGACCAGTGGGGAAGAAGCAGAGAGCCATGTCAATCCCATGCATATGCAGTCAATAAAGTTTTGACAAAGGCCCCAAACAGACGCAATAAGGAAAAGGAGAGTCTCAATAAAATGACATCAAGAAAATGATATGCAAAAGAATTACTGGACTTGTATGTTATGTCATATAAAAAATCAACTCAAAACATACTAGGCACCTAAACATAAGACCTAAAAACTAAAAACTAACAGGAAATAGAAAAGAAAAGCTCTTTTACATAGGTCTTGGTCATGGTATTTTAGATAGGACACCAAAATACAGGCAACAAAATTAAAAATTATAACATCAAATATAAATAAACAAAAAAGGAAAAAATGACTCTTCAAATAATAATAAAGAAAAAAGTTAAAAATGTAGTCCAATAATCAGTATAAATTATATGAACTTTGTATCTGTCAGGTAGTTAATGTCCAGAACACAGAAGAAACTTACAGAACAAAATAACAAACAATAAAATGAACAAAATGACTTAATTAAAAAATGGGCAAAGAGTCTGAGTAGACATTTCTCCAGAGAACACACCATTGTGGTCAACAAATATAATAAGATAGGATCAGCATGATTCAACAAAGCAACGCAAGTCAAAACAACAATGAGATATTAGCTGACACCTGTTGGAATGGCTGTTATCAAAAAGACAAAAAAAAACCACCCATATATATTAGCAAGGATGTGAAGAAAGGTGGACATTTGTAAACTGTTGGTGGGAATGTAGGTTAGTGCAGCCATCATGGGAGAGTGTGGAGGTTCTTCAAAAAATTCAAAACTAGTCATACTGTGTGTTCAACCAGGTATATACTCAAAGGAAACAAAATCAGCACCATGTAGCAGTATCCATGCTCTCCTCACTGAATACTAACAATAACCACAATAGAAAAACAAACTTAATTTTCCATTTATGATAACTGGATAAAGAAATTATTATATATGTGTATATATACATATTTAAAATGAAATATTGTTCAGACTGTAAAAAGAGATCCTGTCATTTGAAACAACAAGGATGAACCTGGAATATATTATATTAAATGAAATAAGCCCAAGAAAAATACTGCTGGACTGCTCATATGTGCAGTGAAAAAATTAGAATATGCTTAAACAGAATAATGCTGGTTACCAAAAATAAGGGCAGGGACGGGAGGGGTAGGTGAAAGGGGACAAATGGCTTAGTGATCTAGTGTAACAGAATTCCCATGAATAGAATGTGATCTATAATTAATAATATTGCTCTATATGCCACAAATTTATGGGGAGATTCTGGGAGCCCTTTTAAAAAAACAAGGATTTGATATGAAGCAATCGCTAAGTTAGCTGGTTGTAAAAGAGCCGTTATTTAGCCATGACCATGTACAAAAATCGCCGTACTGCAAACATTAAATATTAAAAAAACTGAATGGGAAAAAAGCATAATCAAATATGTGGGGTGTCTAAAGCAGTAATACAATTTCTAACAATAAATGCTTATATTAGAAATAGGGAATGAACAAAATCTCTAATTCTCTAGCATAAACAGGAAAAAAAAGCAAAATAATCTCAAATCAAGCTGGATGAAGGATAGGAAATAAATGAAAAATTTTAAAATGGCAAGAAATCAATGAACAATCTGTTTTTAAAATTAATGAAATCGGTACATTTCTAATAATATTATCAAATATAACAGTGCAAATGAATGAAAAAGGAATGAATGAAATGGAACACATAACTAGAGATCTTGCAACCATTAAAAAGAGGTTCAGACACTGTAATTCTTACATATGTTTAAGAATTATAAGAAATTCTGACCATCTCTTTCAAAACAGAACTTGTCAGAAAATCGGTCAGTTCATTTTAAGATTGGCATTACCCTGATAAAAGTTAAAAAGATATCTTCCTACACAAGTAAATAAATAGCTCTTGTAAGTTTGAATGCAAAATACTCAGAAAATATTAGCAAACACAACCCCCAAAAATTTACAAATCAGACACCATAACCAAACAAGACTTATCTCAGATTTTCAAGAGTAATTGCACATTTGAAAATCAAATAACATAGGTCTTGGTCATGGTATTTTGGATAGGACACCAAATACAGGCATAATCCTCATATCAAAATGTGATAAAAGAATTTTTTTGCTTATGACAAATTAACAGAGAACATGTAAAATTCACTATTTTTACTTTTAAAAAATTACAAGAGAAACACCCTCAACTTATTAAAGAGCATCTATGGAAAGAAACTACAATTAACTATACTTAGGTGTTTAAAGACTATTTTTTATTTCCCAAAGATCAAGAATAAGTATGTATTTACTTTTACTACTCTTATTTAACAGAGTCTGGCTGTTTTATCTGGTTGCCTAAAGAAATAAAGAGGAAATTAAAAATATATTAATTGGAATAGGAGAAATAAAACTGCTGAAAATGGCATGATTATCTATATAGTCACTAGGTATCTGTAAGAACATTAAAGTCACGTGACACCAAAGCCTAGGAAAAGCAAACATATCTCTACAAACTAATAAACTCTATGTGTGTACGTGCACATGTAGGTATGTGTGTATATTAGAGTATGTATAAAGTGATGTATTTGAAAAAAATCAGATTGGTTTCTATGAGAAGGGTGGAAAATTCAAAAGTTCCCAGAGAGGCCAGCAGACTGAAAACTCTAGGGCAAAAGGGAATGCTATAATTTTGAGGCAGATTTCTTTTTCTCCTTAGGACAACTTCAATATTGTTTATAAAGTCTTCCAACTGACTAGATGATACTCACCATTGACAATCCTGAGCATTACGTAATGCCAGTTGACTGCAAATGTTAACCACATCTACAAAATGCCTGCATTGTAACACTTAGGTTAGCATTTCAAGAATTAGATAGTAGAGCTTAGGTAAATTAACACATCAACTAATTAGGATGTTCTACTTTGGTCAACTTGGCATACCATCCACATATATTTGCCTAAATCATTTAATTCCCCCCCCAAAAAAATACCCCAAGATAACGAAGTTGTGATGGGCAGGACGGTCCTTAAGAGATGTTTACTTTGGTTTGGTCACAGTGGTTCACAGAAAGAGAACCAGTAAATATAGATAGATAAAAGAAGAAATATTATGGGAATTATGCTATGGTGAAGGCCAAGAAGTTATGTGTCATCTACAATCTGGAGAAACAACAAAGCTGACAGTATAGTTCAGCCTTTGTCCAACGGGACTGAGAACCAGAATTACCAATGCTGCAGGTCCCAGTCTGAAGGCTGAGGATGGGAACTGGGATGAGATGTGATGAACCCCAGAGTGAAAAGTCCTGAAAACCAGGAAGTCTGGTATGCAAAGCCAGAAATGTTCAATGTTCCAGCTCAAGAAAGGAAAAAGAATTTAATTTTCCTCTGCCTTTTTTTTTTTTTTTCTTATTTTGGCCTGAATGAGTTGGATAAAGACTGTTCGTGTTACTGAGGTCAGAGCTTTATGCTAATGGTAATAATGCTTAAATCTGCCAGCAATATCTTGACAACACACTATTTACCACCTGTCTTGGCATAATTTGGCCTAGTTAAGTTGACACAAGAATCACAATGAAACCAGATTTCATTGGAAGTCTGGGTATCTTCCACTCAACTTTCCTGAAAACTTCTCTAAGAGTCAGGTCTGTGGCCAGCATGTATTTTAAACAAAAACTGTGCATGGTCCCTTTGCGAGCGTGGTCCCTTTGCGAGCGTGGGCCATTCCTATTCTTTGTCTGCTGTGAAATGAATTCTTTTACCAAATTAGTGTTGTGTGGGTTAACTGGCTGATGAGTAAGGCTTTGTCCAAGACCTCAGATGTTAGTTTTGGCAGAAGCATTTCAGGAAGGAAAAGAAAATCCTTTTGGAGAGTAAGTGTCTGTGTCACTAAGAACATAATACCATCCTCTCCACGATGGAAACAATCCAGTATAATCAACCTGCCCCAGTGTGGCTGTCAAATCTCTTCAAAAAATGATGCTAGCTGAGGAATCATGTGTGTTGGCCTCTGCTGCTGGCAGACTGAGTCCTGAACAATGCTGGGCTGGTATCAACAAGTGAACAATCACATTGCTGTAGCTGTGAGTAAATGTCATCCCTGCCATCATGGAGAAAGAGGGTGGTGAGGATTCACAGAGTAGGTCAATGTCTCTTCTTGATAATTACCATCCTCCTCTGCTGAGGTTACAGTTTGGTGAGCATTCACACAAGACACAAACATTTTCACATTTTTGCCATTCAGAGAGCTCAATCACATTATTCTTTTCCCAGACTTCCTTTCCACCAATTTTCTAATCATGTTTCTTCCAAATCCTTGATTGCACAGGCAAACAGTAGACTGTAGCCTACAAAATGATGTGGAGTTTTTTTGTTTGTTTGTTTGTTTGTTTGGGGGGGGTGTTGGTGGTTTCTTTGTCTTAGTAAAATGAACCAGATCTGCTGCTCAAAGTTGAGCACACTGAGGGGATTTTTCTTCACCACCATCCCTCAGATAAATCCCAGAGGAAGAATGTAATTCTACAGTTGCCCATTTCCAAGTGTCTATACATTATGCAACTCCATCTACAAACCAGGCTCATCTTTCCTCTTCCTGTCAATTAAGTGTATGGAATGTACAGTGAGGTCTCAAGTGTTGGCTGGCTGAAGGAAGGTAACATAGCAAAAACAGTACACAGACAATTGCGTCCATGTATCCTGTAAGTGCCTAGTACCCTTAAAGTCCATCACTTCCATTTCATATATTATCTCTTCCCTTTGATGATGCACTGCTCCCGTCACACTGATCTTTATGGCTTGGTAGCTCAAGCCACTACCACGTCATGCTGGTTATGTCAGGTTATATAATCATTTATGGGCACTGCTAAATTCCTCAGTCTTTATTAAAGCCCAATACATTTTTAAAAAAAAAAACCTTTTGGTTAGAAACAGATTCATTAGCCACAGGGAATGGTTGAGATTTGCCACAAATCTCTAAATATCTGCACTATGATGCAGCCATAGGGTCTGTCATGTGGTCCAAACAGCGTCTATGTCTGCCACTGTAACTTCCAGGCCCTTGCTGGACTGTCATTTAGTCTAGGTGGTAGAGCAGTCTCCACAGCAATCTGTCCTGCTGCAGAGCTTTTTCCTACTTTGTCCCCCATTCAAAACTAACAGATTTTCCAATTATTTGATGAATGAGCCACTGTAACTCACCTGAGCTAGAAACATATTTCCATAGTTCAGAGAGGCCCACTAGATGTATATATATATATATATATATATATATATATATATATATTGTGTGTGTTAATTGTAAAAGGGTTACATGTAAAAAAATCAGCCTTCATCTTATAAAGAATCAGACCTTGACCATTCAAGTGGACCCCTAAAATTCTCATTGAAGGGGGAAGGTCCCTGAATTTTACCAAATTTATATCCCATTACCTGACATGAAAATGTCTTCCCAATGAATCTACAGAAATTGCTCTTTATTACTAAGGTCAGTCAGAATATTACATATGCAACGGACCAACATGGTGCCTTGTAGAGGTGAAGATGAAGTGCCCTGAAGATTACATGTTTTACCTGTGCAGAAGAGGCAGGGGAGATGCACTGCTGGCCTTGCCTGCTAAAAGCACACTGCTTCAGGTAAAAGCACTTGCCACATTAATGGCTGTATACCAGATACCAAGGTATGTGTTAATTTCCTTAAGCAATTAGACCACACCTGGGAAAGCAGCTTGCGCAATTGTAATCTACGTCTAGTCAGGTTCATAATTTTCTACTGATATTCTTCAAGTTCCATCTGCTTTCTGGACAGGCCAAATAGATGAGTTGAAGGAGATGAAGTGGAAATCATTGCAACTTTTAAATCTTTGAGGGTGACATTAATTACTATAATCAAAGATCCAATGAATGCTGAAGCACACATTGATCACACTCATACCAAACAAACAAACAAACAAACAAACAAAACTTTATCAGTAGTTAATAACAGACCACAATGATGTTTGTAGTTTTTGGAATTTATGTCAACTCAGAACTATTATCCAGTAGTTTCCAAAATTTCTAACAATTTCCTTTCTCCCAGGGCACACTCATCCTAGAAAAAGGCTGTGAGTCTGTTTGAATAATTAAGGGAGAAATATTATCAGTATAAATTTTTGGCAGTGTAGCAGGAGGCTTCCTTAAGTGAAGGCACCTTCCCTTCCATTTAAGGGATTCTCATTCTATAAAATGAGTCCAATATTTTGAATCTGTCACTCTGTATTGGATTAAAATTAGATTCCTATTCATTTGACCTAGGACTTCTCTGCTTATAAAAATAAACATTTAGTAGATTCTTTTGCTATTTTCCTTCTCATTGTTATGATCACCTGGTCAAAAATCATGCAAGTCAGATGACTGTGATTATTGTATTGACCTTCTGTTAAGGTAAACCTGCTTACTTGTCTTAGTTATCTCTCTCTCATACTCACTAGCTCCCCCCAACCTTGGTTGCTGGGACAAAATACCCAATGCCCAAAATAAGGAAGGAAGGGCTTATTTAGCTCACAGTTTGTAGAGGTCTCAGTCCATAATCAGCTGGTTCCAAAGCAGGGTGGCATGACAGAGGGCAACATTTCAAAGTGGTAGAAGATAGCAAAAGCAACAAGAGCAAAAAAAGGCAGGAGAGAAAGTCTCTTTTCCTTCCTCATATTAGAAGCAGGTTACCTGCCCTAGGGTGAGTGTAGCACTCACACTATCTCCATACCCCACTCTTGCACAGGCTCAGGATGTTTACAAAGCAAGAACCCTGACCCCCTGCTGAGTCACTTAAACTTCTAGACTCATCAAATTGACACAATGAAAAATATCCTAGAGTGATAATGACATGTCCTCTATACCCTAGGATATAAAACCTCTGGGTTAGTTAAGCTTCTAAACTTCTCAAATTGACCCAATGGATCAACCATTAGAATTGTCCTTGGCAATTAAAATGCCACCACCTGATTCTTTTCACCCTGGAATCAAATTATCTTTGCTGTTTTCAAAATTCCAAGGAAGTGGCAACATTTTCCACTATATTTCTGCTCTACAGAAAAAAAAGAAAAAAACCACAAAGCTTGTCAAGGATGCTGGGTCTTTCCTCATGGATTTGTTTCTTATAGCTTTGCATAATAAGTCCACGCTACTATTTCAATCTTTCCAAGTCTTTGGATCCATTCTACAGTAATATAGTGACTGATGTGGTCACTTAACCTCAATCCATGTTTCACCAAACAAGCCAATAGAATGATAAGAGCCCTTTCTAACCCCCACAACTGTAATATTGAGTCCAGATTCTCTATTGATCTCATATCAATAACTGTTTCAACTATTTGACTTTCTATTCATATCATGCAATCTTATTCCCACTTACTGCATATTTCCCAAATTTTTGTCTGCATAAAACAAACAAAAAAAGTTTTGGTTCTTTTGTTTTAATGTTCACATTTCCACCATTCAAAGTGGCCTTAGCATTCTGGCCTGATGGAGCAGGATTCCAACTGTAGCTCTAAAGAAGAAATGAAGGCAAATGAGTATAGATTTCATCTAGAATCAGCAATAGCTTGAAAAATAACTAGCTCAAGGAAGCCCACTTTAGCTTATTTAGGCAAAGCAAGGCTATAGTCAATATCATCATCAACTAATGAATAGATAAATGTAACATATCTATAATGAGTTACACAGTCCTAAAAACCAATGAAGTACTGGTACATGCATTAACATATATAAAACTTGGAAATATGATCACTGAATGAATTTAAATATAAAAGACTCTATGTTACATGATTAATATGAAATGCTCAGAATATAGTGATAAAAGGTAACTGTTGCCAAGAAGTATATGGGAAAGGAAAGGAACATGAATGTAGGGAGCATGGAATAATGAGAGTTAAGTGATTTAAGGAAATCATAAAATAATGCTTGGAATATATCCAGAGATTGAAATATTTTAGTTCAAATAAGAAAGAAAATGAAAAATCCAACTAAGAAAAGAATATCTTTGGAATGATCAAAAATATATGTTTGATGCATATTTGAAGTACCAACACTAACCCTTGTTTTTAAAGTGTTTGTTGATTATCAAATTATGTCATTCAGTAGTATACTGAGGGACAGGCTAAATCTTTGGCCAAGAAGAGGAAGGAAACCTGTCAGGCCAGTCATTTTCAGTTCTTTACACACACCAGGCATGTGATGATGATTTGTGGCTTTTCTATGTTATGATGTTCTCTTGATTCACTTTGCTAAACATTACCAGTGCCAGAAGACAAGTTGTTCATTTCTCTTCAATGAAAATTTGGCTCCATAGGACAGGGAGCTGTTCCACTTTGGTCTTTCCTATAAAATATAAAATGCTTCAGGAAGGACCATGATAAACTTTAGCAGGTATGAGGTCATCCACTGGCTATGATCATCTTACTCACTCACTAACATGGACATCTGGCCCATTTGAGCTAATTTGCTTCTTTCTCCCAAACATTTAGAACAGAGATTGAAAGATGATATACAGTTGGTATCCATTAATTTCTATTGTAAACAAAGAGATAAATTAATAAGGCAGCCACATTCTGCCATTTAAATGGAGAAGAAAAAGTTCATAGGTGATGAAAAACTTTATGAAACTCTCATATAGAGACAGCAGTAAGTACTAATACATCTTTAGTAGTAAGCAGATGGTTTGTTTTCTAATTGTTTTTTAGGCCATAAGTCAAAAGTTTTCAAAGGCTGATGATTACTGACTGTCCTTTGTTTATTATTTTAACCTAATTTCTCTTTTTTTCTAAAGCTAGTTTGAGAACGTTTGTGTTTTCAACTAAATAAACCTTACTCTAGAACAGTGTTTCACATGGAGAAAGTCTTTAATAACTTCCACTAGTCGAGTCTCACGAATCAAAAAAATGAAGGAGATGCGATTTTGTGGGAAAGAAGACTGAATTACTTGGACAGAAAGAATGAGAGAAAATAAAAGGATAGAAAAAACTATTTGTTTAACCAAATACTGCCTACATTTCAATTTCAATTAGCTCAGAGGATTGAAATTCATGAAAACATGCATCGGAGTGAGTAGTCTCCCAAGGGCCTATAAGGTGCGCTTAAGAATGGAGACTTAAAGGCCCTGAATACATAATAGAGGTTGTAACTCAAGAAATGATCTCTATAGACACAATGTATTGTCATGGGCTTTTCCTCATCACCGCCACGTAACACCTGACAGCCGTAACCTAAAGGAGGTGAGGTCTACTTTGAGTCGAAGTCTCGGTTCACGGATGGCTGGCTCTGAGGCAGCAGGCACAGACAGGGTCAAAGGCTGTGGCAGAGTGAAACTTAGCATATCGCCCTGAGTAGAAGGCAGAGAGAAAAGAGAGAATCGAGGGAGGAAGACATATCCTGCCAGGGCACTCCCCTAGTAATGCGGCTCCTCCATTCAGGACATGACCCCGAACAGCACATTCTGCTACGGATTGATTAGTGTATTAACCTCCAGGTTTCAAACACCTTTTAAACACATGCGGTTTTGAAGGGACATTTTAGAGCTAAACTGTAGCATTCTGGTCCTGGACTCCAAGAGTCAAGTACTTCTATTCCTTTTTGTGTGGTATAATTTATCTTTTTCTTATTATTAAATGTACAGTATTAGTCAAAATGGGGTTATTACCACATAAAGAGTAAAAATCCTAACAGCTGAAATCCCAGTTTTTTAGCGGTTCCACCCTTGGTAAATAAGCACCTCTCTGAGCCTTTTAGTTAGTATTTGAACTGAGTTTAAGTTTATGAGTTAGCTATAAAATTATAATTTGGTTCTGAAAAGGAAACCTCATTTAGTGGCACTCAACAAACTAATATAGTGACCCTAAATCCCAACCTGACTGCTCAGTTATTAAAACCTTGTGCTATGAAGAATATTAACATGCCTAATTAAGGCATCAATCACTTATCAAATGCTCAATAACTTTATAATAATTCTTTTTATGACATTTTTAGCCATTTGCTCTAATGCATGGGTGCCATATACAAATGAATTGGATATTAGGGGGCCCTGAGAGTATTAAACAATTTGGCATGCCTTTCTAACCCTTCTACTCTCACAGGCTCAAGGGGAAACAGACCAGAGAACCTTCTAGAAGAAGAGTATTGTGAGGTGATTCCCATTTAAAACAACCAAATATGCTGCCAGATTTTTAAGCCCATGTACAATAACAATAATTATTCAAAGAGAACAATAACAACAAAAACTAGGCACCTTGAGATTCATTCTCCTTTGTTTAAACTAGACTTCAGAAAAGAACAAATCATGTATGTGATAGCCTCTCTGCATGAGTGTACGGACAAACTTTCTGAAGCACACATTAACACTTTTGACATATTTTGTTAATGCACTCAACTTTCTCAACTGAATATCCCTCTAATAAATCAAGTACAAGTACTCAAGAGATGTTTAAGTGTAAGATATTGTTTGGTAAACTTTAATGGAATCACATACTCCGGTTTATCTTACTGTAGGTTTAATACTTTCTAACTCAGAAATCTCATCAGTTCCTAACCTCCAGGACAATCTTTTTGGCTTGTTGTTTCATAGGCAGCAGAGTATCAGTGAGAGAAAAGGACACAGGATGGGATTTAATGAGTTTTCTGGAATAACACCAACTCAAACATCTCCAGAGAATATATACTTCATGACGAGGTATGTGTGTGTCAGAGGATGAGTAGATGGGGGTATAGTAGAGGTGAAGATATAATAGACAAAGTAAAGATTCAATGTCTTATCTCATTCTATATATTAATTTCTATAAGCAGGGCTCACCCTGTACACAGCTCAATAGGAAATAATTCAGGAGTTGTCATATAAGTGACCAAAGTTTCCCTAATATAGCATATATTTCAAAAGTTGGTCACCTCGGTTTTAGTTCTTAGGTTAATCATTCACTTAAATTACTGCATTGAATCTCAAAAATTAATGGTGCTAGTATATGAAGGACACTTAAACTTCACAATTAGATATTTCCAAATTTTAGTCAAGTTAAATCAATTTCAAAGAAAAAAAAAACAGTACATAAAGACTGAAGAAAGGAATAGGCCAGTTTTGGAAAAGGAAATTGGTAGGGGTAGAAAGAGACATATAAGTTTTAATTGTAAGAATTTGGGTGAGGCAGGTTTAATGTAGAGAACAAAGGAAAAGAAAATCAGGCTTCCCTAAGACGACTTCTCAATGATCAGGGTATCACTGAAAACAAACAAACAAACAAACAAACAAAGCAACCTAATACTTCTTTCTGTGTACTCAGGTAAGGAGACTTTAGCTACTGTTAAAAAAAAAAAAAAGCTTCTAAAGGCCCCCCACCAGGGCCACAAATTTAAAGACCTAATTCAAAAACGGGCATCTGAGCTGAATACACACTTCTCAGATGCAGAAATGCAAACAACAAATAAATGTATGAAAAAATGCTCACCTTCACTGGTCATTTGAGATATGCAAATTAAAATGATTTCATTTCACCCCCAAAATAATGGCTATTATCAACAAATCACCCAATAACAACTGCTGGCAGGGCAATGGGGGAAATGGAAACCTTCTCCACTGTTGCTAGGAATGTAGACTGTGCAACTGCTATGGAAATCATTGTGAGATTCTTCAAAAAACTAAGGTTAAGTCCTACTTGACCCAATATTCCTCTTCTTGGTATATTCCTGAAAGAATTAAGAGCATTACACCACAATAATATATGCCACCAATGTTTATAGCAACACAGTGTGAAATGGCAAAATCTTGGAAACAAATATCCATTAACTGACAAATGAATAAAGAATATTTTTGTGTGTATTTTTTAATGGAGTAGTATTTTGTGGAGCAATACAAAGTAATGCAATGGAGTATTACTTTGCCATAAAGAAGTATAAACTTGAGACATTTCTAGATAAGCAGATACACCTTGAGAGAAAAGTAACCAACACAGAAAGTTTCTTTGCTACTTGGTTACTGAGTCAAAACACCCAATACCCTGAGTTAAGGAAGGAAAGGTTCATTTAGTTCACAGTTTGTGGAGGTTTCAGTCTATACTCAGCTGCCTCCAAAGCAGGGCAGCAAGGCAGAAGGACAATAGTTCATGGGGCAGAAGACAGCAAAAGCAACAAGAGCTAAAAATGAAGGCACATAGAAGATTCTTCCTGCCCCTTATATTGTATGCGCTACACCCTAAAGTAGGTGTAGCACTCACACCCATAATCCCAGCATTTAATAGATCAAAAACTCTAGAATCTGCCCCCATGACTTTATGCAGCTTTTGGGAGACATCCAGACACAAATCATAACAGAAGTGAAGCGAAAAGAAAAAAAGAGAAATGGATGAAATGAAAACAAAGCTACGTAAATGAGAAAGCAAAAGGTTGAAAGGCAGGGAGGAGAATGGAAATAAGAATTGAATATATCATCTACAGGTATGAATTCCCTATGATGAATGTGATTATGTAAATCTCAATAAATGTACCAATAAATTTAATTTTAGAAATGCAACAATTCATTTGTTGCAAATTAAGTCCAAAATATTTACTTTTGATGTGTGGATAACTATCTCCCAAACAGAATTTTAGATACTCAGTTTTCTTCTATCCCATGACTTCCTCATCTTTGGGAGTATTTTCAAGTTTACCAAACACATTAAAAACAAGTTAGTGGAAAAGGAATTGTGGACACCTATGTATGCAAAGGTACATGTATGTATGATTGGTAAATATGTACAGGGAATGTTTACCAGTTGCCATGCTGGCATTTTTCTGAGCCCTGGTCCTGCAGCTAACAGTTTCCAACATATTAAAACTGCACATGCTGGGGCAAAAAGGAATGAAGAGATTGAAGTACATGATACCAACATTGCTGACAAGCCACATCTGATGGCAACATCTGTAATCTCAGTTATTCAGAAAGACACAGGAAGATTGTCATTTTATGTACAGCCTAAGGCACTCAGCAAGAACTTGTCTCAAATTTTAAATGTTTTACTCTTTGAGTAAAAGAGCTGAGAGACTCGGATTGGAATTTTTCACTTTGTTGATGTTCATACCACTATTATGCATAGAACTAAGGACATCTAATCCTGCTAAATGAGTAGAATAATGCACTCTTGATCCCAAACTATACTAAATTTATCAACATTAAATGTTACCTAATGCTTTTTCTATTAAAGACATCAAATGTATTAAATCTACATATATCTTAATCTGAAATATCTGGAAATTATTTTACTTATTTTTAATTTACTTCTCACTTGAGAATTTAGCTGGAATATGGACTCAATCATGCTTTCTAAATGTAACAGTCATTAGAACATAAATAATAATCTGAAAAATATGATTCATGAAGTTCCAAGTTGATAACAAAACAGACTTCCCTCTGTGTTTTTCAAAAACATTCTGACTTGACTGCTACCTCCAACATTTGGGTCTAACAAATGCACTTTTGTAAATTATTAGGCCTTGCATTGTCTTTCACAGCTTGAATACTAATCAGTGATGCACACACAGTATCTTGACTTAAGCATCGTAAATCCTGTGTACACATGTGCCAGGTTTTCTTGGAACTAAGCTATGCTGTATAAAACAAAATGTAATTCCCTATAAAAAGAAAGAATGAGAAAACTAATACATATTATTAAGTTAAATGCCCTACCTTATTAATATAAATTGCTTTCTGTCGATGTTGTTTTCTTTGAACACTTGATTTCTTTTTTTCTTTTTTGAAATTTTTTTTAAATTTTATTTAAAAAGAAACAAAAGCATGTAATTTCTATCTGCAGCATGGTTAATAGTGAGCAATGGCAGATCCATGCCTAATGTTGCACCCTGAAATCCAACGGGAAAACATTGGGAAGGTGATAAGTAGAGCTTGAGATTTGTGATTAATTTTAAAATAAATTCATAAAAATAATGAATTGACCAAAAAGATGATCTTCTCCCTAAAAAATGTGGGAACTGTTCAGTTTCCTTGCTATTATTGAATGTATTTTTAAAAGTAAATTGTCTGAATTTTTCCATTTTCCTCACAATGGATGCTTCTATGCTCATAGTATAAAGTGACTCATCAGAACTCTGTCACGAGTAGACAAAAATCATAAGCCAGAACTCCAGCATTATCCAACAGCTGTCACTTCAATTTAAAAGACTCACATATCCTCTTGTGGACAGTTCCTGGGGTAGCTGTTTGCAAGCCACTCAACTAATAATTGGGGAATTTAAGAAGGTGTTTTCTCCAAAATAAATTTGTCATTGATTTAACATGAAATGGTAAGCCTTCCATCTAATTTTGCTTAATAAAACTTTCTCTTTCTTTAGAGAATCAGTTCAAATTTTAAAGATTTGGTTAAGTCATTTTTTTCCTTAAGGTTATAGTGTGTAGGCCCCCAGAAATTATTTGGCATAAACTTGATGCAACATACAATTTTTAAGTTTATAAATTTTATAAACTATCATCAAATAAAAAAAAATACCTCCATTTATACCTATTTTCAGCCTTGCTTAAGGTGTAATTATTTTTGTCATTTCCTCTTTGGAAGAGAGTGTCACTTTGGAATATTCATATTCCACTATCATAAAGCAGCAGAGACACTATCATAAAAAATTCTTAAGTTATGGATTTTATATTTTCCTTCAGAAATGTTATAAAATGATACTCACTCCCTCTATTGCTTTCCACTTTCCCTTTTCCAGATATGTAAGAGTGGACAATCTAATTGGTCAGACAGTAAAATTAATTATACCCTTTTTATTAGGATGTAAATGTTACCAGTTTTGAAAGATATAAACTGACCAAGCATGGCGGCATGTGTCAATAATCTCAACACTCTGGGAGGCTGGGGAATGAGGATTACAACTCTGAGCCCAAACTGGGCAATGTAACAATTTTTAAAAATCCAGTCTCAAAATAAAAATAATGTAAAAAGAAGTACTGAGGACATAACTCAGTGTGAAAGTTCTAGGTTCAGTCTCAAGTACACCAATAAATAAATAAATAAATAAATAAATAAATAAATAGACTATCTTCCTGAACTTCACCTTGTATTCTCTGCCAAACCAACAAGCCAACAGAATTTGTTAAAGCAGTTTCAAAAAAGTTTCTATCTGAGATTCTCTGCTACTCCTGGGTAGGAAAAATAGGACATATGCTTCAGGCTCCATTCCTTTGCTTGAGAAGAAATGGGAAAGAAACTCATTACAGACCAAACAAAGTGTATACATTTTGAGGTTTATAGATGATTAGCTGATTGTTAAATAGGATGATACTCAACCCTTGTTAAAGATGTTTCTGTGTGGGCTGGGGATTTAGCTCAGCAGCACAATCACCTGCCTTGCAAGCATGTTTGATCCCCAGGACCAAATCTTACCCAAAGGAGAAGGGATAAGGTATCTCAGAAACTCCTCCAGGAGAAGCAGCTATTGTCTTGGCTTAAATCTTAACATTGACACTACTTAGAATTTTCTCTCCCAGCTAGCTTGCCCTTCTTCTACTTTTTCCTCCTCTTCTGCTCTCCCTAGCTACCCAATCTTATGATCTGATTCATCAAGGAAAGTTTGCATCTGGACCCACTGGGCAGTGTGCGGGAACTGTCTGTGGTGACTAGATCATAAATATTTTTTTTTCTTCCATCAGATGATTTACTCCTTAAGAACAAAGATGACGATGTGAATCTTTTTAACCTCTAAGAACTAGTACAATTCCTGGCATACAACTCTCGGATAATGATGGAATTATCATTACTAAATGTAAGACAGAAGCCCATAGGACTGAATCATAAATGACCTAATCAGGTCACACAAAGTTTGGAAACTCAGACACTGGGTCTTCACTCATGGCAATAGTTTGGGAAATATATATTAGAAAAAACAATGGCAACGAGTTTTAAACAGAGATGTGAAGTGGATCACCTATATGTAGTTCTACATTCAGTACTCAAGATTCATATTCAACAGATTTGGGGTGAGGAGAGACTTAGAGCTCTTGTATTTTTATGAGGACTCTGCAGGGATTCTTTGCATTGCTAAATTGAAGGGTAACAGGGTGAGCAGCAGTCTATGAGTGCATCTACAGCATCCCCAGGGAGCAGCTCTGCTGTGGTCTGCTTTCTACAGGCAGCAATGTTAAACTGGGTAAGCAGAATTGGCTAGGGAGCCTCCAGTGTGAATGTGCATGAAATCAGCCCAGAGGAAGAAGCCACTCTTCAGCGAAGTGCACAGGCATCAGCCACGTGAAAAGCTCATCAGGTATGGAAAGGAGGAGCCAGAGTGGAAAGTCATGGACCTAGAAATTCTTTAAGGACTTTTGACCCAATGCTACAAAACAGTTGAATGCAACATGAGCCAATTAACCCTCTAGTGACATTTCGGCCCTTCGTTTATGCATGCCATAGGTGTAGGCCATAACTGGGCATTGATTTATTGCTTCATTCTGGGTGTCTCTCACTGCCTTGTTTACAAAGGTGCTTGGTGCACATTTGTTTCTCTGTTCTTTAAACTTCCTCTTTCTTGATATTTTAGAATTTGTGAATTCATTATACTTCAATAATTTTGACCTACTGTTTATTTCCCCAAAACCTAACTTAGCATTATTTTTTAAAATGACCCACCATCTATATTCTTTTCCCGGACTTGATTTTTACCTCTCACCCTTACCAGATTCTTTAAGTATTTCTTCTTTATCATGTTCTGGTCTTCATCTGTACTTAAGTTTAAGTGTTACCTAGCACAACATTTTAAAAAATATTTATCAAAATTCTGCAGAATACATTGGTGCAAGTCAAGCATTATAAAAATTAGTAGAAATTTTAAAATTTAAAAATAAGAAAATATTCTCATCATACCACTTGTATGTATTCCTTTGTACATTTGCTTCCATACATATAACCAGCCAGCCCATGTATAGGATTGGTGACTCTGGATGTCTCATACACTTATCTCTCTCTCATTTCTTCTGATCTGCCCTCTCAGTTCTCAGGACCGCTTAAATGCAGTGACTACACACTTCAAGGTTTAACTAAAGATATAAATCTCAATGACTCAGATCGCTCCATACCCTAGACTTTTCTCTGTCCCATTAGATATTTACAATTCAGATTTAGTTTCCACTTTGCCGTTAGATTCACTATCCTCTTATAAAGTAACTTGTCCATCAGCCTCATATAATTTTTAAATTATTATAGCTATTTCTCAGAGTGAATATTTGACTTTTCCTGTACCGTTCTGAAAATCAATCAGCCCATTGTTTTCCATACGTGTTTTGCCTCTTTCATTGGTTTTCCCTCTTCCATAGAAGGCTGTGCCAATACTCTCCCTAAAATATCACAGTGCAGTAGTCATCCAGGATCCACGAGAGGCTGGCTCCATGACCTCCTGCAAGTGTAAAAATCTAAGAATGTTTGTGTCGCTCATGTAAAACAGAGTAGTATTTGCATAAAACCAACAATACCTTCCTGCCTACTTTAAAATCATATTGAGATTACTTAAAATATTATAACATCGTCAATGTTACATACTTATTTTACTGTGTTTGTTAGAGAATAGTGACAAGAGCAAAAATCTTATGGATGTTCTACATAGTTGCAAACTGTTTCCTAAAAATAATCAGAGATCAGATACAGTAGTTGGAGACTGAACCCAGGGAATGCTGTGTTACATTCTCAAATCCTTATTCTATTTACAGATAGAGTTTCATAAAATCGTCAGTGCTGGTCTCTGACTTGTAATCCTCCTGCTGCCAGGGAGCCCCCAGGTAGTTGCCATTATAAGTGTGCACTTTAATGCTTGATTTTCTTGAATATTTCTGATCTACATCTAGTTGAATTGTGGAACAAACAAATATAAAGTCTGACTCGACCATCCTCTTTAAGTACATTATTTTGCAATCTGATTGTTTTGCTGAAACACTGCAAATGGTCCATCACAACCAGGGCAGTCTCCCTGAATCACATGGGTCCCTTCACTAGAAGTTCACTGTACAGCTGCAGTACACCTCTGGTTCAGGATGAGCACCATTTCCGATACACACACTGTGTTCTCTTTTGCCTCTGCACTGGCATTTGTGTTGCTCTCATTGGCTGTAGTACCATCCACATAAATCTAACTCCTCTTTGTGTTCTAGTTTGTCTCATGCTGCCTGGAATCTTTTTTAGTCATCACAGCCATACAAAAAACACTGAATATAAAATACTGCTTTCCATTCTTGCAGGGCTTGTTATTTTCTTCCTTGAGCTATAATTATACATAGCTTGTCTTCATTAATAGCTTAACCTGCCCTTATATTAGAGAACTTACTCATTTTTATACCCTTATCATAAACAGTTGCTCACTCTCCATGTCCACAACAATCTTTGCATAAATAATTACTGGATTATATTGAATAAATGAATAATTAATTTAAAATATTATATCATCTGGTGCTTTCATGTATTTTCTTTAAAGTATCTCAAAACTTTTAAGGTGTTTGTGTATCTTTTTCTCTTTCCTGAAGCATAGAACTGAATTCCAAATCAAATACTTGCCCCCGGGCAGGAAACCGCTGGGAAGCAATGACATCAATTGAGGCTATTTAAATGTTCATGTCCTCCAGAGTCCACTAGAAATTCCATGCAATAACAATTAGCTATGGCATGCACTTCAATATGAATGCATGCAGAATATTTGTGCAAAAGTAATGGATACTGAATTGACTTCAAGGCAGGATTAAGATGACAGTATTAAATGTACCATGTTAGAAAAAGAGAGAAGACCTTTGCAAGAACAGTGGGACTCTAGTCCAAAGATTTAAAGTTAAGGCCAGATTTTCTTTCCTATTGAGAAGTATTGCCTGTATTTTAAAGGCGAACAGGAGATGGGATGCAAAATATAAAGCAACCACTGCAGAACCAAGAAGTTGAGATTCATACACCACTATATTATAGGGAAATTATTGAATTAAAATTTTTTATAAAAATGCAGCTTAGGAAATTGCTATCCTGTGAACATTTCACATACACACACACACACACACACACACTCCCCCCAAAAATAAATAAAAAATACAATTTGTAGTACTCTTGTCAATTTTCTACTTTTCACTCACATATTCTTTTCACTGAGGTTAGCTTAAAATTAAGTTTTTTCTTTGTATAATGTGCATTTTTAGTGGCTATGTGTCTGGAAATGTGTTTTCATTCAAATGTGACACTCCTTGTTCCTGTATTGAAAGATATTTCTTTCCTTAATTTCCTCAATGTTTTAGAACATTACCCCAAACACACTACTCATATCTGTGTTTTCTCTTCCTTTTTAGAAAAATATTTTATACTAGATCTATTTGTATAATTCCTCAGCTTTAAGAATTGGTTTAAACATAGTATCTTTCACCATTCCTTCCGTTGTTTTCTCTCGTATTTCTAAGTTTCTAGTAGTTCTTACGAAATATGATTCCAGAGATTCCGAATTTGAGGTTCTCCTAATACTTTCATATTCCAAAACTTCATGACAGATTCAAAATCTGCTTTATATTTTGTCTGAGCTCTGCATCTATTCACAAAAGTAGGTATAAATCTAGAGAAAAATATATTTCAAATATAGCATAATTCAAGAAGTAACTATAATCCTACAGTTTTTATACTAAAGGGTTTTTCCTCTCAATTTTTACTTTTCATGAGTTATAAATTTATTTGGTGCTGGACTTAGACCTTAGCAAGACATTGCATGCAACTTGTAAAAACTTGTACTATTCATCATGACATGGTATCTATAGTTGATTTTTTATTGATTCTTCTGTAGTGCTAAGAAGTAAATATTGACAAAGGCCCCTCTTATATCATCTATTGAAACAAAGGTAATCAGGATAGACAGGATACTAGTTAGTTTTATTAAGCAAATGCCTTAGCAACATGAAGAAGGAATATAAATGGTAAGATAGAAACATTAGATTACCTCAATAAGGAGGTGAAAGAAAATCATAATAGCTTAAAAATTTCCGCATCTTTGAAGCTATAGGTGAAGAAAAAACTTTTTTTTTTCCCCCTTTTACACTCTTAAGATCTTTCTCTGGGGCCCCATAAAGCAGGCAGACAAAAAACCAAGGAGCGAACAAAGAAACAGTTTAACAAGAGAGAAAACAACAATAACAAGCAGGGAGTGACTCCAAGGAGTGATTAGAACATCTTAACAAAATAACTGAAAATTGGAAAAGAAGCTGAAAAGGCAAAGGAAAAAATACACTTGGAGGTTCTATGGAACAACGTGCAAATGTATCAACAAAGGGCAGAAGTGCAGATGAATTATTAAAGTTGTGGATGCCTCTGATATCAGTCCCTGGGATCAGAGGTGTCTCTGAAGATGAACTTTTGACTCTATAATCATTACTGGGACTGGCATGCTATTCTCAAATATTTTGTTGCTGATTCCTGGCTTTCCCACACTAACTGAGAATAGTCTCTTCTTGAGAATATAGTAAAACCCAATTTCATGCCCTGGTAGCTAAGTTGGAACCAGCCTACTTCTGTATTCTCTGAAAAAGATAAAGATGGCACTATTAAGATGGCTCCCACCAACTAATATGGCACTTTGATAGAGAATGGGATACTTTACCGTTGCAACTATTTTTGTAGCATTCTTTGTAACCACCAGTAATGCCATCTTCATACACCAACTCTACAATGCGGGCTGAGGTGTGGAGCTTACTCTGCTCCCATTCTAAAAGCTCTCAGCGTCCCCTCAAATCTAAGATCCCATTGCAGATCCCATTCCCATATCTTCCTACCACCTTTTATTACAGTCTATTCTACCACCTTTAACAACTGATACACAAGTTTTAACAGTGCATTGCATTGCACACCTATGGAATGTCATTGAAGGAAATATAGTATTCTAGTATGATTCCCCTCAAATTCATATATACAAATATTGACAGCCTCTGATTAAAAAATTTCATCTACATATTCAGAATGTGGTATTAGAAAGATAAACAGTGGCAAATTTTTCTCAAAAAATTTTAACTAAATTTGCCATGATTACCTAGTGGCTAGGTTATATTGATATTATTGTCACATTTTACCCGAGCACACTTCTTTTTTTTTATTTAATGAGGAAAAAAAACCAGAAAAGGGATAGAAATATTACAGAATTTAAAAAAAGATAAACAGTAAAAAATCACTAGTTGATAAATTACATATTGTTCTTTTAGAAATAGTTGTTCAAGTTACAAAATTAAAGCACACAAAGTGGACACTCTAGCAGTGAGAGTGCAAACAGATCTGTTCAGCAATCCAACAATAACTTAGAAATATGGTTATCAATCCTACACACTTAAATATACATGCAGATATATCTTTTATAGCACTTCCTCTTTCTTCTTTTTATAGTAGAAATTATACATTTTTAAAATTTTATTTAAAGAAAAGAAAAAAAAGCAAAACAGAAAAAAGGGTAGCAACAATACAGAATTCTAAAAGAAAGAAAAAAAAGGAAAAAGAGAAAAAACCCACTAAGAAATCACTAGTTTATAAATTACATATTGTCATCTTGGATGTAGTTGTTCAAGTTACAAAGTTAAAGGATACATACTAGACATTCAAACAGTGAGACTGCAAACAGTTCTGCTCAAAGATCCAACAAAGATTCAGCAATATGGTCATCTATTTTACACACTCAAACATATATGCAGTTATATCCCTTAGAGCACTTTCTTTTCCTCTCTTTTTTACAATAGCAATTACACATTTTGGTTTTATTACTCTTATAGTTCTTATCACTTTTTACACTAGAGACACAAAGTGATATTTATAAATATGATTCTTATTTATTTCACTAATGAAGATAGTCTCAAGTTGTCTCCATTTGCCTATAAAGGCCTCAAGATCATCCTTTTTTATAGCTGAGTAATATTCCATTGTATAAAAATGCCACATCTTTTTCATCCACTCTGCAGTAGATGGGCATCTTAGTTGTTTCCAAGATTTAGCTATCACAAATTGCAGAGCACACTTCTTTTTGATTTTAACAAATTGTTTTCCTGTTCCTCAACGTGAAGCACAGTCAATGGAAATGGTGAGAGAATATCGTCATGCAGCAACTTCTTGAAGAAAACTGAAAGCCTATCTCCTCCTTCTACTTGTGTTTCCAACGTTTGTGAATGGCAGCCACAGACTGTCCACATAGAACCCACATTTTTCTAATTATAAACAAGCCTTGTGGATCAAGTAAAAATAAGGATAACATGGGGCCAAGAAGAAATATCTGCAGGAGATAAGAAAAATTAAATTTGACTGTCCTATAAATCTTAAATTCTATAATCTGCATTATCAGGGAAAATATGCAATATAAAGGGAACATTCTCTATTAGAGATGGAACAGTGAGCGGGCCTTGGCAAAGGTACTCTTGGAAAGTTGGAGGTAGACATGGGGAAAATCAATGTGAGGAAATACTGGTGCATCCCAGACACAGGGATGTATCTGACCTCTCTAGTAACTCTTACATGTTTCTAACTCATGAGACTCTTCTAATAATGTTTCACTAACATTGGGGAAAATTTAGTTACTCAAGTATCGTTTAGCCTGCCTGAGTGTTAATTCAATCTTTCAGTCTAAGTATTATGGACAACTACGTTGGATAGAAGTTAATAAAGAGTCAGAGAAGGACTCGGCCCTTAAGGAAATCAGCACAAAAAAATAAAGACATCAGTATTGTCTACGGAGGTGAATCTGAAGAGTCAACCCTCAGGATGGGGAAAAAAAAAGAGTAGCCAGCCTGCACTTCTCCCTGGAATAAACAGAAATTTAGATTATCCTATCATCAAAACCTCCCGGTCCAGGGGGCCAGGTGACTATCAAGCACAGGGCGGGATAACTAGAACCCCGGCACCCAAACTCCCCTCTCCGCCCTTGACATCGTTGATCTCCCCATGCACGCTGGCTACATGTTTCTTTACTAGACCAATGTTAGCTAAGCAGCTAGACCTGCAATCTTACACACTGGTTGTAGTCTGATCCATGTTGTACCGACGTCGTGATTTTGCTCTACAAATTACCCCTGACAAAGGGCCTCAGGGGTCACCCACTTGGGGGCCTCATGGAAACCCAGGAGACATTCTTCTCCTTATTGCCAATAAAACCTCTAACTTCTCCCATCCCCACATTGGTTCAGGACTTCATTTCTTAAAGGTGTAAGACCACCAACTTGGCACATTAGGCATGTAACAGGTCAGGAGTTCTATTTTTCCTGTATCCTAAAAAAAAAAAAAAAAAAAAAATAGAAAACTTTCAATAATATACTAAAAATCAGAATTTACTAGCACTTTAACACTTCCCAGGTGTGAATACTGCTTAAGAACATAATTAAAGATATGGGTGAGATACAACAGTTACAGTTTCTGGTACATAGTTAGATTTTTCCTCAGGAGATCTCAATTTCAAGCCATGGAAACAGATTCATGGAAACGTGCTTTAAGAGCGGTGTTTATTTTTCTCCTGCAAGTCTTTTCAGAACTGTGGAAGTCTCGGAAATGCTAGTGAGTATGAAACCAATGCAATGGGGCAGATGTAGCGCTCCGCCTGGAGGAATGTCCTACCACCTTCCCTCTCAGCAGATTCTGGCTTTTTCCCAGGCCTGGCACCCATTACTTGCAATCTTCTAATAATGAAGCTCTGTATTTACTGAAAAAGAAATGATCCAGTTTACCACAGAAAGTCCCAGAAGGACGCAGTGAGGAGCAGGGGTGTTTTATCCCAAGGCCTGCGGGCGCTAGGTGGTGGGTTCCCTCGGCAGCCCAGCCGGCTGTGCAGCACGTGGAAGCTGGAGGCCAGCACCATGGTCCAGTACACGTGCACATCTTACTAACCACAACCAAGAGCTGCTGGTCGCAGCATCCAGTGCTTCTAGAAAACAGCTATGCCAGAGTGAGTCATATTGTTTATACCCACTGAAGTACTCAAGCTCCCCCTTCTACCATCTTTTCAGAAACACCCACTCAACAACTGGTTTGGGTATAACTAAAATGAGTGAAATAAGAGCATTTAAACCAGATATAAATTAGAATGTGTCAAGTTTGCTTAGTTCATTTCCATATTAGTTTGGGATCTCCAGAGAAAGACCTTGTGACAAAGATCTTTTGAAAGTGTTCTCTTTAGAAAGTGAAGAAATCACTTAGTGGAGGTAAGAAATGAGACAAGAGGAAGCCAGACTCATTAAAGACAGTTCCCATGGGGCGTCAGTGAAGCTTACTCCTGCAGGGGAAGCCCACAGAGGTAACTTGAAGATTATGCCTTCCGGTTACCCCACACGAGGAACAGGGAAGTTGATGGAATTTTGTTTATTCCTCCCTTCCAGTGTCCTTTAAGCACTGCTCCCAGGTGATCCTGATTGCCCAGCACAATTTGAGGCTTATTCATTAGAGAAAGACCTCAGGCATAGGAAGAGTTTCTGCCAGGTGGAAGTCAGATAAACTTGCACCAAAGTGAAAAGGATAAAGATATATGAATAGGGCACCTGTAATCTGTGACCATTTTACTATTCAATTCAATGAGTGAATGTTTCAGGTAGGAAACATTTTGTAGGTTAAAGAACCCTTCGGAACCAAGCGAAATCAATGAGTAGATTGTGACAGGTTTACCTGAACTGGTCATCTTTCATCCCTACCTCCTTTTGTTCTCCTATAGAGGCAACATGGCATAAGTTCGTTTTCCTTTACCACTTTTTAAAAATATAGACTTTGATGCAAAGCTCTCTAATTTTCTAATATAATTACCACTAATTTTTTGAAACAGTTTCAAAATTTAGTAGCTATAGTCTGGATATTTAGAGCCACAGATATATTTTGTGAAGTGTATCTAGTATCTCTCATGTTACCAAATCTGCTACTTTTGTCCCTCTAACGCCTCTGAACGCTGAAATGCATGCCTATTCACTACAAAACTTTTGGTAAAATTTTCTTCCTGATGAAACTCACCATTTTATAGAGCTTAATTTATTATAAAGACACTTTTACACATGAGAATCCAAGGTTGACAGGCACTTGCCACACATCCCCAATTAATTTTTCTGTACCTCTTTGTAGATTCTTAAGTATTTGATAGAATTTTAACAGTTAAACTGCCATTATAATGTTTCTTGGAACACAGATGTTTGTCTAGCATCATTGATATTGTATCATTTACACAGTCTCTTTCACATAAGCAACACCAAAATATGCTTCTTTCATTTACTTGCTTATATATTTATGTATTTATTTGGCAGTATTAGTGATTGAACCCATAAGTGTTCTACCACTAGGCTATATTCCAAGAACTTTTTAATTTTTGAGTGGCACTTCTTAACTTCCCCAGGTGAGAGGTGAACACTCTAACTGGAAACCCTCCTGTCTCAGCATTTCAATGTTGAGATGACAGGTATATACCAACACCCAGCTCAAAGTAGATTTGATTCTCTTCTACCTTATCTGTACTTGCTTGAACATAACCTTGTATTTTTTACTAGTTGTTTATGGCATATCTTAGGTCTTATATTTCTAAATAAGATTCTTGCAAAATTAACTTAGAATGCAGCTCCCTATATAAAAATTGTTTCTTTTCCATTTCATTCTCAGAATGATTTATGGCTCAATTTTGGAAGTCTCACATTGAGTTAAGATTGAAATAAGCTGATATATGTATACTGCTTTGATATAGATTAAGCAGTGGGAGAGCAACAAGGGAAAAGTGCTATGTAATTTATTTCACGTTTAGGTGGTCAAAGAGTTGTTCACACAAAGAAGGCAATCACAGTGTTTGCAACAACACTTTTGAAGTTTTAAATTTCCTTCATTGAATCATTCCAGGCATGTGGAGCTAAATTGAAGGAGATTGATGGGAGTTATAATGAGCAATTCCATGTACAAATCGTTTCCATGTTACTTTTTTCTAGTTTTGTAATGCAATGCAGTATTCCAGGAGCCAAAAGTATCTTGTCTGTTTCGACTCTTGTTTCCTGAAGGTCCTCAAGTCTGACAGGACAATCAGAGACTAGAAGTTAAATATCTGAACCCTTAACCCTGAGTTGGAAGGTGAAAAGTCTAAGTAATCCTATCTATAGCCAAGATGGGAAGTGAACTGATTAAACTCAGTAATACAGGAAAGCGTCTTCACTTTCATGGTCATTGGAAGCACTTTCTCAGATATAAAATGCACCAAACCTCATTAAGTAACATTTTCCAAAATTCCTCAAATATCTTCTTAATATCATTGGAGAAAACAATGGAATGCCTTACGCGTGCTCCAAAATATTTAGGTTGATCTCTTTTTCAAGAAACAAACACACAATCTTTATAAAAACATCTTGTCTTTTGAGGGAAAATATAACTTTTGTAAAACATTTTCTAGTTGTGCAGGTAATGAACTTGGAGTTATCACTCTATTAAAAAGCTGAGAAAACTGAAAAAAAAAATCAATTCATTTAGACTAGGGCAGGGCAAACTACAGACCCCAAAATTAGAATCAGAACACAGGAGAATATCTTCACAGAAACTTCCCAAAAGCTGGTGGAAAACCACAGCTCTAACTGAGGAATTGCTGGAAGCTCAGTGTGAACAATGCAAGGAGTTAAAAGTTTCTGGCACATAGTTTCCCAAAGCTCCATTTTGCTACTGGAGTGCGGAGAATGAACTCAGGGTGTTCCTAAGCTATGTCTCCAGCCCCTTTTAAAACCTTCCTGCTTTCTACAGGTGGTGGGGGGAAAAATCAGTAGAAAATACACTCCTTTTAAAGAAGGTACATGTTCAGGAGAAACTGATTAAAGCAATTTTAACCTACTGGGGTTTTTTTCTATTGCCAAACTGGAAGAAAGAACATACTCAACTAGAGCCAACTTAGCCTTTTATAGAGTCGAAGATGAATAACCAGTTTCTGCCCCTCCTACGGAGTGAGAAATATTAAGAAACACTAGATGTATTATTATGCTTTATTGTATTAGTACATGTGTTGACGTAATAGTTACATTTCTTGTGAGAAGTTGGTACTTATACATAACTCATCTTAACTTCTTCTTTGTCCCATTTCTCTTCTGCCCCTCCTTATTTCAAATCTCCTTTGATCCTGTTTGCTTTTGTCTCTGTACACATTTGTAGCGAAAGTGTTTACATCCCTTCTAGGGAGCTGGGACATGTACACAGCACAGCCAAGTTTCTGTATTTCATCACTTACCCCTTCCCTCTGTCCCTCCTCCATCTTTCGATCTTCTCCCCCTTTAAACAAGTTCTGTCTCCCTACTTCTTAGTATCTGTCTTTGTATTTAACTCTTTATTTTTACTCTAGGTTTCTCATAAAAGAGAAAAAATATGATATTTAAGTTTGTGAGTCTGATTAATTTAACTTAACATTATGATCTTAAAGTGCTAAGAAACACTTGTAAATAATTGTTTTACAGAGGAACTGGCTCACTAAAAGGCTGAGACTGAGCTTTAGAACTATAGAAAAATTCCCATTCTACTCCACTTTACCACTACTTTATTAATGCCTCCATATAGTACAGCTGTTCTTTTCATTCAGTACAGCATGTCAAGCTAGTGAGAAAGACATAACATAAATTATTCTAAGAGGTGAAAAGAAGCTCCACAGTTAATAAATTAAAAAAAAAAAAAAACATCAGAACCAGACATGGCAGTGAAGTTGGAATTTAAACTGTGATTAGCATGGTAAGGACCCTAATGGACAAAGTAGACACTCAACAAGAATAGAGAAGTGAAAGCAGGGAAATGGAAATACTAAGTGTTAAGAAGAAATGCTATAGATCAAGAAGACTAACAGAAATAAAAGATATTTTGGGTGGACTTCTTAGTAGAATGAACTCGGGTGAGGAGAGAATCTCTGAGCCTGAGGTAATTTCAATAGCAACCTCCCAAAATGAAGAAGTAAAAGGTAGAAAAGAAATAAATCCAGAACAGAATATCTAGAAAACTGAATAGAATGTTCAAGAATCATGGAACAACTGCAAAAATGTAATATACATAAAATATGAAGAAGAAAAGGGAAAGACATTCAAAGTGTTCTCAAAATTGAAAACAAAACCACAGATCCAGAAACTCAGAACACCAAGCAGGATAAATGAATAGATGAAACAAATGAAAAACAAGTAGGAGGAGAGGAAGAGGAAAAGAGCAAAACAAATGAAACCAAGAAAATGGGCACATCATTCTCAAACTACAGAAAGTCATGCTTGAAGAAATATTGAAGAGAGTTAGTGGAGCTCTGCACTACCATAAAGGAGCATATATGTAAGTGTTACAAAGAACTTCCCAGGAACCACGCGAGGGTGTAGAATTAAATATGGCAGATACTGAGAGAAAAATAACATCAATGTAAAATTCTGTACCCTAAAATATTGTTCCACAGGATCTGGGTGTGATAGTACATGTCTGTAATCCTAGCAATTGGGGATCCAAGGTAGGAGGATAGCAAGTTCAATGGTAGCCTGTGTGATTTATTGTGAGACTTTATCTCAAAACACACACACACACACACACACACACACACACACACACCAATCCTACAAAATAAAGGAAAAGAAGGACTTCTAAGAGATAATGCATTACAAAAATTGTTAAAAGTAGTATTTTAGGGAATAGGAAAATAACATAGATCATATGTTATATCTGCATCAACTCATATCTGCATCAAGACATGAAGAGAACTGAAGGAGTAAGTAATAATAAAATAATATTTTCTTATTATCAATGTATTTAACAAATAACTTCATTTGAAATGTTACTCTGCTATAAAGAAGAGTAAATTTGCATCATTTATAGGAAAATGGAAGTGCTTCGAGACCATCCTATTAAAGGAAACAAATCAGACACACAGCTGAAATGTTACATAGTTTCTCTTTTATAAAAAACCTAAAATATAAATAAAGAGCAATTAAACAGTAGATAATGGGAAACAGAGATCGCTCTTGTGTAAGTGGGAAGAGAACCAAAAGACAGAGGCAAGGAGGAGTCAAGGGAAGAGAAAGTGACATAAAAAGATCTAAGATGTTTCATATATACCAAATATGTGCAAGTAAAGGTCAAAATGAAAAAAATATATGCAGAATAAATACAATTGTAGATGGGGAGGAAACAGGGAAATAAAGATCAGGTTTCTAAAGAATAAAATATTGCAGGAAGAGGAAAATCGATTTGTTTACCTATACTGAACTGTTTCTGCTTTATATACATAAGTAAGATGAGTGGCCACACTGATGAATTTATAGGAACAAGAAGGTATTTACACTGCACTTGAAGCACTTCAGAGTAATCTGAAACAGGGCTATGATTAGTTGTAAGGATATATTGCAAAAGAGAAACTGAAAGCAAGAAAAGCAATATAAATATGTAAATATTTGTACACCTGTATTAAAGATGCACTGCTGGGGCTGGCGATTTAGCTCAGCAGCATAAGCACCTGCCTTGCAAGCACGCAGTCATGAGTTCGATCCCTGGTACCAATTAAAAAAAAAAAAATGAAAGATGCACTGAGAAGATAGGCCATGTGGAGAACTGTAAGACATTTAAATAAAATCACAAGGACACTGAGGCACAGTGGCCCGTTGTCATAATCCCAGGCTGAGACAGGAAGATCTCAAGTCTGAGAGTAGTCCAAGCGGTTTAGTGGGGCCCTGTGGCAAAATAAAAGAATAAAATGGACTGGATATGTAGCCTATTCATAGAGCACCCCTAGGTTCAGTCGCCAGCATCTTGAAAAACAAAACAAAAGGCCGCACCTCATGGTGACTGTCGATTCCAGCACGCTGAGAGGTTGAGGCAAGAGGATTACAAGTTTCAGCACATCCTAGGCAATTTATTGGTTTAGTGAGACTCTGTCAAAAAACAACAAAACTAAACTAAAGTAAACTAAGATAGGAGTTTGGTGGGGTTAAGAATACATCTCTGTAATGTCCTTGGGGTTCAGTGCCAGAAACACAGAGAGAGAGAGAGAGAGAGAGAGAGAGAGAGAGAGAGAGAGAGAGAGAGAGAGAGAGAGAAACATTGTAGAAGAGAAAAAGAGAAGCAAAGACAAACAGCAGTATATAGAAAACAGTAGCAAATTACTAGTTTAACTGTATTACTGTTCACTTGGAACATCAGTGTTCTAAAGGTACTAATTGAAAGATAGAAAAAAAGTCAGTGTGGATCAATAAACAAGACCAACTATACTTTGTTTCCAGTGAGTTCACAGTAAAGATATACACAGGCTAAAACTAAATGGATGGAGAGTGATGCAGTGTTCTGATACCAATCAAAAGAAAATAAGGATTTCTGTATTAATTTCGGACACAGCAGATGTCAAAGAGAAGTGAACTGCAAAGAGGGACCCACCTAAACACAAAAGAATCAGTTTCCCAAGGAAAGATAACAATCCTTAATTTATAAAAACACATTGTGAATATTTATGAGACAAAAAATTATAAGGGAAACAATTCATGAACTCACCATTTTAGTTGGAGACATCAATGCATCTTTATTAGAAATGGGCAGATCTAGCAGACGGAAGATCAGTAGAGATATAATTAACCTGCTACAGTTTGAATGTCTATGTTTCCCTACTCCCAAATTCATGTGTTGAGATCTTAACCCCCAGCATAGTGGTATTAGTAATGATGTCAAGAAGTAGAGCTTTAGGAGCTTACTAGGTCATGGACCAACACACAGAAAAGGCATCATCTATGAAATTAATGAGATAACTCACCTTTATTTGGCATCTGCAATACAGCTACTCCTGTGTTTCATGTGGATGGCACTGTGCATGTACTGTACCCATAGAGGTGGCAATGTTGAACCAAGCTCTTTGATCCTGGAGAAGTAAAAGGTGGAGAAATCTCCTCAACACTTACATGCTCTGAGTAGTGTCTTCGTGTAGTGATTAACTGAATTATTTTGTCTGCAGTGATTCATTAGAACAAGATGCTTTAAGAGAATGAATAAAAAGATGCACACAACAAATAATCCAGGAAGCCAACCTCCTATAAATAGACTTTCAGGAAGCCAGATTAGTCTTTGGTGACAATCCAGGAAATTAAATAGTCAACCTAAAATGGCCAGGAGTTGATTAAAAGCTGACAGTTTCTCCAGTAATTGTCTCTATTTCCAACATAGAACCAACCAGAACAAGACAAACATGCACTTTTAATAAATCGCATATAACCCCAGCTCCAGTGAGCCACCTGAACCTCCTGCTCACCAGCAGCATTCAGTCATGGCACACCAGAAGCCTTCCTTTCCCACTGCGAGTTTTCCCACCATTCTGCCTACTCAAATTCAGTCTAATATAGCTCACTGTGGTAGTTCAGTGCCTTGTCATAGCATGGGTTGAATAAGTTGATTTTACTTTTCTCACTTAGTTCATCTTCCTTCATTTTACACTTGCTATCCAAGCTTTGACTAAGATTCTCTACTTCCCTCAGGTCCCTGAATTTCAGCTCACAACAGCCTGAGCCAGCATAAAATCTCTCCCAGCCTTTCCTGATAATAGTCTGGTTGATCTTCAGAATAAAACATGCTGTGTTTTCTGTCACTTTTCTCATCCCTGGGATAAAATATGTGACACTGGCAACTAACAGGAGAGATTAATTTTGCCTTGTGTTTCAGTCCATAGTTGGCTGGGCCCAAGGCAAGACCCCATGATGCATAAGGGCAGGGTATGGGAACGGAGGGAGAGACAGGGGTCCAGAGGGTGAGAAAACTCTGCAAGCCATGCCCTCCACATACCCACTTCAGACCAGACCCCACATCCTAACAGCAAGTTGTCTGTAAGTTCCTACAATCCAGTCACCTTCCAGTAGCCCCACTTATCAGAGCTCAAGGCTCTGGGGGACATCTAGATATAAACCATGACATGGTTCATCCTACGTACTTCCAAACACCTAGCCCTTCCTAGCCCTGTTCACTTTTCTCTACGTAAGAAAAACTAATTTGCCTAATCACTGAGACGCTTGTAAAATTTATGGTCAGATGAATAGCCCCCTCTCCTTAGTTAGAAAACTTCTTTTCTCACTTTTGACCATTCAGGTCATTACAGAGGAACTGAACAAAAAAATAAAAGAGAAAAAAACACAATTCTCAATTATGGTGCAAGGAAAGTGTGGTTCACAATATGTGGTTGAAGCAGGTGCTTGGAAGAAATAGGAAAAGAAAAAGCCTCAAAGGCAGCTCTGTCACTGGCCCTGTCCCACATGACTCTATGTCACAGCCCCTGGAATGATGCATTAGTTTATATGCAAGAGAGCATTATGTTCAAAGAGCATGAAGATTAGGGAAGGCATTTCAGGCACTGATTTCTAGGAGCGAATTCTTCTGGTCTTCTAGAAAAGCTTTCAGTGGATGTAGTCAGCCAAATGCACAACATTTTTCTCCAGTCCTACTGAGACCTGAGATTTTAGTGCAATGATTGAACCTTACATTTATTTATGACTTACTATTTGCCAAGCACTATCCCAAAATCTTTCTGAGTTATGTTTCATTTAATTCCCAAAAATCATCTAGAGTGTAAGTACGATTGTCCTCAACCACAGTTTTACTAGGAAGAAATTAAAACATAGAAACAAACAAAAAATGCCAAAGTCACACAGCTGAAAAATGTTAGACTTGAAAATTGAGCTCATTTTGAATGATTTAAAAAATATCCCACATAACGCTAAACTACTGAGTATAGACAGGTCCCCCAAATAGAATTTTCACTATGAGCTCTACCTGGTATGTCATCCACTTAACATGAAGCATCAAATCCAGAGTCACTATCTCCACGCTGTTCTGTTTAACATTCACTGCACATCCTTGGGAGCCTTAGTATCTTTATGGCCATTCAGAACATATCAACTATTTCCTTAATCATTTCATAAATCTTCATGGGTATAATGGGCTTCTTTTCTAGTTTATATTTCCTTTCAGTTTAAAACATTTTCTCATAAAACTGCCAAATTATTTTAAAGCTATGAAGAAAAAAGCAGTAGTCATTGTCTCCAAATCTTTAATATTTTCTTGTGTCATTCTAGTGGGATAAAAACACATGTATGTGTCCATGAACAAGTCATTGCTCAAATGTATTTGTATTACATAAAAGATATTAAATGCTTCACAATGTTTTCACTTTTTCTTTTCTACATAAAAATGTATCTCAGACATAGTCTCACATCTGCAGATATTGACCTTCTTATTTCACTTTAATAATTAGAGGAATTTGTTTTGTGTAGATAACGTTTGTGTGACAGTTGATCTGGATTTTCAATTCGATTCACTTGAGAGCATCTTGTAGGATTTGTAAAGCACGGTAACGAGTGTGTCTGAGTGGGTCATGAAGATGTGACCTAGGATACTACATCTTGTCTCTGCCCTTCTCTCTCTCTTGCTGACCCCTGCACTTCTTCCTAGCAACCATGTAGTAAGCACTACTAATCTTTCAAACTCTTTTCCATAGTGTTTTGGTTTTTTTTTCTGGAGTCTGCCAGTCAACCATGTACTAAATCCTCTGAAACCATAAGAAAAAGTAAATTCTTCCTCCTATAAGCTGTGTATGTTTAGTACTTGGTTCCAACAACAAAAAACTGACTGACAGCACTTCGCTTAAACAGTGACATATTAGGGGAAATTTCAATTGTATTTAATTTTTTGTGATGCAAAAGAATGCTGCAATATATTCTTCATGTAATTAGATATTTTTGACAGTGAATTCAGTCAATAAATTATCCAAAAATAGTAAGAGAATGCATAATTTTTACAAAATAGCAATGAATTGCTCTCCAAGTGGCTTAGCAATGTACTTCATCAATTCTGTGTTTCTCTGCAAGTTCTATACCTGATTTTAACTATTTGACAAATGAATAGATGAAAAGTATTATCATATTCATCAAGTTTTTATGTGTTTGTTTGCAATTTTTTATTACTCGTTCCTTGGAAATATTAGTGATGGAAAGGAAAAACTTGAGGTGATATGTATCCAGTAGAATACCCTATTACATAGCAAGAATGGTTTTGCAGGGCAGAGTTAAAACTTATTGGAAAAAAATGTTTAGAGCCTAATCATGAGAAAATGAAAATGGTGACTTTGTGGAAAAATTATCACCAAATCTCTAGGTAGGTGGATCTTATAACATTTGCCCAGGAAAATTCCAGATTGTTAGAATCAATCTCCTATGTACCTTCATTCTCTTATCCAAATAGAACTGTCTTTATTGGTATCTTATCCTTGGGGTGTTCTGAAAGAAAACTTGCTCTTAACTTGTAAGTTTCCTAAATGAGTTGCTGCAGAGATTCAAGATGCAAAGCATGAGATTCTGAATTTATGGAATAATTGGTTGACATTTTTAATGTGTCTTGAGATGGGAAATTTGTATGTGGGTGTGAAATACCTGCTAATGAACAAGAGGGAAGACTGGAATAGGAAATGTTATAATTTCCAAATCTTTACTTCCTTCCTGTAACAGGTTAATATATTTACATTCTTTGCTTTGATTCTTGGCAGTCCTTCATTGACAACTACATGAAGAGTTCATCCTTAATCCACTGATT
This sequence comes from Hydrochoerus hydrochaeris, assembly GCA_004027455.1. NCBI lineage: Eukaryota > Metazoa > Chordata > Mammalia > Rodentia > Hydrochaeridae > Hydrochoerus > Hydrochoerus hydrochaeris. The sequence continues at coordinate 37,751 of PVLA01003336.1, forward strand.
TCATATCATCGTATCATTTGTTTTGGTTAGTGGAATACTGGTGGGGGTAATAGAAACAAAAGCTTTTAATATGACTAGTAAAAATTTGGTTTAGCATGGCCTTCTCAGTTTTAGCCATCTGCCATAATACGATGATCCCTAAGTAACTGCAGGTTTCAAACTGAAAGGCACAAACCTGGCTTGAACCTGGACCACCACATCTTTAATAGAACTGTCCCTAAGGACTTGCAGTACTCTGAGTAAATAATTATTGAGATTATATGCCATTTACTATAATCTTGGCAGAGTTTTGACTAATATAATCATGTTATTAAATTTCACATGGAGCACATTATTATCATTAATTGTAAACGGACTCAGAGAGTTTAAGTTACCTAATGAAGAAGTTACATTAATAAAAAGAGTGTCAGAATATAAATCCAGATCAGAACCTAAGGATAGGAAAGAACTTTTTCATGATACATTACTGTTTTTATATATTTTTAGTTATTGAATGTGATATAGTAAGGCTAGTAACAAGGATAGTAACCAGAACATTAATTCCAGGTGATAAATAGTGTAAATTGGTAGAAAAAAAGCACATCAAAAGAATAAGATGGAAGGGAAGGGAACAGAATAATAGAATAGAGAATGGGGGTATATTCAGGATACTAGAATTTTGAAATCTCTCCAAGATGCTCTTTTACACTGCTAAGGTAAGTAAAATAAATCATTTAGCAAGAAATTATGAGATGCCCTTCATTGTGGTAACTGCAGCAGAAATTTTGGGTAAATTTTATTCCTTCAGTCAATTTAGATCCACACACTACAATCACTTTAAGAAGCAGTCATTGATTAGCTTTGGGAATACATGCCTAGAAAAAGCAGTAGCTCCTTCTTTAAATTCCATGGCTTATCCTTTCCACTAGACATAAATTTATTTTTAAATACAGCTTTCCTTCTGTATGTGAAACATAATCTGAATCTCATTCTAGTAAAAATAAAATGATGAAAATAAATGTACAATTATGAAACAATGTGTATAGTAGTGACTTGAAAAGTAATCTGCTTTTACACAAAAAGGAGGCTTATGCCAGTATAGCAGAGTATAATTAAGTTTAAGACATCATACATACAGCTGGTGGTTTTGCTCAGTGGCACAAGCACCTGCCTGGCAAGTACAAGGTCATGAGTTTGATTCCTGGTAAAAGAGATCATATTACAAATGTATACAAACACAGACACACTAATAACACACCTTAAAAGCTGAAATAAGTCTCTTCGGATACACTGAATTCTTATTAGCCTTCACTGAAAGTATAAAAGTTCAATTTCAAATAGTTGTAATCTTACCAAGTAATAGAGCTGATTAAGTAATAGTACTTTATAATAAAAGTAATTTGATTTACACTAAAAATTTAGATTTTTTGTTGCTAACCATTTAGATAGTTATACATAAAACCTATATTTTTCAGAGTCAAGACAGAAGATATAAATAATATGGAGTATTTTACATACAGAATAATTGAGGAGATAGCTGATTAAAGGTCAAAAGAAAGCTATAAGTAATATAGAAGTAGCAAATTCCTAAATAGGGTACTACTATCCCTAGAGCTGAGGAATGTAAACAAGGAAATAATTAACTTAGAACAGCTCTTCCCTTCTATCCTAAATTGAGACATATTGTGGAGGGTGTGGCTATCACAGGAGTATTAGCCTTCCAGTACTGAAGAAACTGACCAGGGAAACAGGTCAGAGCTCAGAGACTATTGTAACATGCTAAGTATGATAAACTTACTAGATGGTAAGTCTGACAAGGTCTCTGAAGTTGGAACTGCTAGAAGAGCTCCCACATGCTGATTTTTTTCTGCCTGTTAGGTCCTCCAAAGTAGCATCCCATATACGGAGAATGCACTTATCCCACTGTGTCCCTGCAACTCTTTCAATCGACAGGGCCCAACACTGAGAGAGCTGAAAGAGAGACACATGTCTGAAGAGTGCTATCATCACAATGCAATGTGATAACAGTGTGGGATGTATTATCCACCTTTATTATTACTGAGATGCAGTACCCGACAACAGTTTAAAGGAGGAGAAGTTTCATTGGGCTCAGGGTTTGGGGGTATTCTGTCCATAGTCAACTGGCTGCAATGTAGAAACATCTTGGCAGAAGGGCAAGGTGGAGGAAAACTGCTTAGTCTATGGTGCAAGAGAAGAACAAAAACTAGATATAGACTCCAAGTCCATGTCTCACTCAGAACTGTGCTCCACCAATCTCTGGAATGAATCCCAAAGTCAAACAATTTGTCACTCCCCACTACTACCACATCCTATACCATCTCAATTTCACACCTGAACATATCTTAAACTCCAAGTAAAAGTAATAGCAAATTTATAATTCCACCTAACATAATACATCTATTTTGCATTCAGCTGCATGCATAAAAATTCTTTGCCCAAAGCCTCAATTCTCAGAATTTTTTAAAAGTAAAACTCAAAGCCTTTTTTGAGACTCAAGGCAAACTTTTAGCTGTGAACTTCTGTAAAAATAAAACACAAGTTACATAAATCTGATGCATGAAAACACAGAGTAGACATTTCCACTCCAAATGGGTAGAAGAGAGAGATAGGAAAGAATCAAACTCAGCAGGTAAAATATATTAATATATTGTTATTTTTTGTCACTACCTTCCCTAGTCAGAAGTATGTACTTTATGCTCTCTATCTCTTTTGAATGAGGTGTCATTTCTCTGGTCTCCTCAGAGAAATTAGACCTTGATTTCTTGTAACCCATAGTCACTGTGTTAAACACTGAGAATACCATTAAAAATGTATAGGGTAGACTTGGAATGGGTTATTGCTACCTTGGGGATCTTTCATCTGAAGTGTTCTAGAGTATGTTAGGTATCCAGGAAGCTTGGATATACTTTGAACATTATCTTTTTTTTTTTTCAAATTATTCAGGCTCCAGAGAACTCAAAGGAACATTGAGAAATAAGAGATGAAGATAGGCAGTGACTCATCTCATGACAAACTGCTTTTTCATTCCCAAGATCCAAAAAAAAATGCTTTTTAACTCTAGCAAATTTGATGTATGCCACTAATGCCAGATTTACTAAAACTACTGAGACCAGAGTGTCCCTGCAAAGTAGGCTTTGTTCCCAACTCAAGTCTCTTGAAGCTTGTCTTTACCATCTACATTTTTATCATTGTTGTTGTTTCCTGAGCTATAACCATAACCACCCATGAGCTCTGTTTATAGCACTGTAGGGCTTCTGTAGCCCACATCTCCAAATTTTTCCAGATACTTCTTACAAACTACTTACAAAGGCTTCAAAACTGTAAACTATATGGCCAGGTACAGTCCCATCAATAACCCCACTTGTCCAAAAATAGTTCTGTATTAGTCAGTTTTGTCATCACTGAGACACAATGCCTGACACCTACAATTTTAAAAAGGCATGCGCAGTATTGAGGTATTTAGTGCACAGTTGCATGATTGGATAGCTCCAAGACAGGAGCAGAGCTGCTTAGTTCATGGTGGCCAGAAGGCAGAGCAGGAGAAAGGGTGAGAGACCAGACATAGACCCCTAACTACTCTTCCATGACCCACCCAGTCACACCCAGATAAGTACTTTACTAGTTTCTGCAAGGATCCCAAAGCTAATCAAGTCAGCATTCACTGTAACAGCTACACAAGACAAAAAAGGGAGGAGTTAGAACTGAGAGGCAATGAATAGGTAACTAGTACAACAGGTAAACCAGACATGTAGAATAGTGTAGTTTTCTGCTTCTTTTTAGAAGAGTTCTTTCTTTGGAGCAGAATCAAATATGACTTCTTATTTCATTGTCACATTTTTAGCAAGGTAAAGTGCCTGGGCAGGAACAAGAGAAAAGAATTCTATTATAACCTGGCAACCCCAGTATCCCAGATTAGTCATAACTGCTTTGTGACAACTCACATATAGATATCTCCCATTGTAGTGGAGCTTAATTAAGTCCATAACTTCTCACGAAGTTTTCAGAAAGATGAGATGACATGAGTGTTTTATTTTGTCAAGTTTCTGGGACATTTAAGTTTAATTATACACATGATGTTATAAAGAAATAAGATGAATGAAGTAAGATGGAGTATGTGTCTGTGTTTTCCAGCCTGCTTTGATAATAAAGGGAACATTTCAAATAATTTAACATTATATTAACTTTCTGTTTGCTGCATTTATTTATGATTAATTGTATGACTTCACATCAGAGTAGTTTTTCCTCTATGTCATGAAAATCAACACAGCTATCCAAATAATCAAGGTAGCAAACACTCTTTCATAACATATTTTTGAATATTTTTCATATTCAAATCATTTAAAGCACTTGTTTCAATTAAATTAGTAAAGTTATTTTACTAGGCTCATAGTAAAACCACATAGAAAGTATAGAATTCAGCTATTTAGCACTTTACACACACACACACACACACACACACAAGACCTCCCTTCCTAGGAATCCTGCACTATAGTATTATAGTTGCTAAAATGGATGAACCTATTCTGATCTATCATCATCCAAAGTCTTTAGTTTTCAATTTGTTCTTGATGTTATACATTCAACATCACTTGACAAATGTATGATAATTTGCATCTATCACATGGTATGATTTTGTGCATTTATATAATGTTAAACTTCTTCTACTTAGTAATATGCATGCATTTTTCCATGTCTTTTTCTGACTGGATAGCTCAGTTTTTAATGGTAAATTTTATTCAGTTTTCTGAACATACCACATTTATTTAGGCATTCACTTTCTGAAAGGCATACTGGTTTCATTCAGGTTTTTATAGTTATGAATAGTGCTATTATAAACACCATGTGTGGATTGTCCTGTAGTCACAAGTTTTGATAATATAGCTAAGTACCAGAATGTGATTAACATTTGATGGGAAGAGAATTCATAATTCTGGAAGAAACCACTCACCTCTCTTCCCAAGTCCAAAGTGGCTGCACCATTTTGAATTTCATGCACAATGAATAAAATTTCTTGTTATTCCATATCCTTGCCAATATTTGGAGTTGTCAGTATTTTGGATTTTGGCCATCCTGATAGGTATGTAATGCTATCTCAGTTTTTGTTGCGCCTGGTTTGACTTTTTAAAGTTTTTAGTGCCGGGTACCCAAGACCTCATGTGTGGTGAGCAAGTTCTCTACCCCTGATCAGCATCCCAGCCCTGATGTTAGGATTTGCAGTTCCCCAGTGATGTTGAGCTTCTTTCCATATGCTTATATAACTTCTTCCCATATGCTTACACATCTGTTTTCTTGAAGTTTTTATTCAAATTCTTTGCTCATTTTTAATCAAGTATTTTGTTGTCTTAATGTTAAGCTTATATAATAAATACACAATTGGTAGTGTGTTCTTAAAAATGTGTGACTTTATTCTTATTCCCTATGCTTTAAACAAGTATTCAGAAGGAAATAAAAATAACAAGGAATAAATAAGGGTACACTCCATAATATATCAGGTGAAATAGTCATGCCAAAGGGTTTACTGACTTTTATCAGAGATTTATTAATCCAAACATGAAGTACAATGGCTACTGATAATAACAATAGTACTATAATGATGATAATGGTAATGTTACCTGATACTATTTTTTAAATAGTTCCCTTGTGTTAGGCATCAGATCAGGTGCTGCTTACACATTAATTTGCAAAGCCTAAGTAAATATTATTATCCTAATTTTTTTTCAGAAAAATTAAGTCTTAGAAATTCAATTACTTTCTTTGGGTGACAGCTTTGAAAAGCAGCAGAATTTATTCAGCAGTACAAAGTAGTCTAGCCTCAGTCAGAGTATGCTCCCTCTGTGCTACGTCATGCAGTCAGTGCTGGATTCTGTTTTATGGATCTTTCGTAGCACGTGGGGGAGAAGAAGAACCCGCAGCAGCTTACTCACCCCCTGCTTCTCCTTATGCAGGGAACTATTTCAAAGAGGTGCAGGAACATAATCCCTTTCTTAATTTGGTTCCCAAATTCCATATTAACTTTTTGTACAGTAATTTGTCTCTTCATTCTCAAATCTGTCATACTATTCAGGCCTTGGGTATGAAATTTACCTTCCTATTCCCTCTCACCTTGCGGCAGAAGCAGTGATATTCCAGCAGCATTATTTCACTACATATTTAACCTAGTTATGTGATAAGTCATCACTCAAAATATACATGTCTTTAGACCTAGGCTAATGTTCTTTTAAAAATGTCAGTATGCAGTTCCATCCCCCGCAACTTGTGACAATCAAGAGTAACTCACTCATTACCATGGGCCCCTTGAAGAGCCCCCATTTGGGAGTCACTATGCAAAGATCAGAGAAGACAATGGCAAATTGGCAGACAAAACTTTCACTTTCATTTTCATCCTGCCCAGCTCCAAAGTAGAAACTGGAGAATAAATCCTTCAGTAAGCATAGAGCAACATTTGGGGAAACCTCTTGTAATTATTAATTTTCCTGACCAACTAGTTCAGAATCTTCACTACCAAAATATATGGGTCAATTATATTTCTGTCCCCATGTCTTTGAGTAAGATATGTGACTAATTATGATCCTGAGTCATGAGAAAAATGTGTGTCTTATTTGGGATAGAGAATTTGATTGGTGGTGTGGCCTGCCTCTCAAACACTGTTATATCTAGGTGAAAAGTTATCTACATTCCTGATGTCCAATATACAACTATGATTTATTGGAAGTATAATTGTAACAACACTGCTATTTAGAATAGGAATAATAGAGACCAAAAGATTTGTTAGTCTATAACATTTCTAAAATATTGTTGGTGCAATGTTTTAAGGGCCTCTCATTCCAGCATTTTTACAATTGAATTCTTTCAATTCTTTTTTAGAATGTCGTCAAATGTCCTGGGTTGGATGTACATGTGAGTTAATGTTGAGATTGTATTGTACTTGTGTGTTGACAAATTAGCCTTTCTCATTTCAGAGAGGCTGAGAGAAAACACAAAACTATTGGCATAAAGACAAGAACATTTTTATTTATAGCAATAGCATTAGCCAGAAAAGCATTTTCACACGCTTGCTTCCCATGTACCAAATCCCACCAAATGCTGCATGAGAGCCATCGGATCGCTCCATGCATACACAGTGGGTTACATGACAAAAGAACCATAAATTAATGGCTTCAGACCTTTGAGGATGGGCAGTGCGAATGGCTGATTCAAAGGGCGATGTTATCTTTAATTGTGCTGAACAGTGAGCATTCCTGACTTTTGCCTGAAACAACAACATTTCAACCTCCTAAAACTTGTCACTGGATGAACCTCCTTGCCAAGATATCAAAACACAGGCAATGGAGAAATATTGGCTAAGATTTCCGTTTTCATCTTTGTCCTTGGCCACATTTGAAGTAAGCATTGGATGCTAACTCTTCCAGGGAATATGGGACAGGGATCTGGGAACAGTTTTTATTTTTTCCTGTTTGTAGAAGGTTTAGGTTTCATCAGTCAAAAAATTTATAGCTTAGGGTATTGTGTCTTTTTGAGACAGATTCTTCAAAATAGCTTGAAAAATAACTTCTTACCCTTTTAATGTGCATTTCTGTGTGGTATGATCTCAGTCACAGATCTTTAGGTGGTTCTTTTTCCTTGTGCTTAGTGTATCTACCATAGATCTATCAGCTTGATAGAAGAGTCATAACCTTACCCTCAAAAGAATTTCTTCCCTCAGAATTTATTTAATTACAGTCCTGTTGTCTTACTCGGAAACATGACCATAACTTTCCAAACCACAAATTCCACCCTAAATTTCTTATGACTCCATGTCCTACAGAAATATTCTCTGTACTCTCTCATGTCCAACTCTATAGCTCTCCTTAAATGACCACTTCTTGCCCGTGTAACCTGCTTATAGTGCTTTGATAACACAACAATCAGTGAATTCATCCCACAAATTCTTCACCCAAAGCAAGACTTACAGGCTACACTTCACAAAGTTCTCATTAAGTCGAGTGTTATGAGACAGCAGTGACGACAACAGAGACAGGTAGGAATGATTTTCCATGCAAAAGCAGCAAAAGCTTGCAGGCACCAAAATTCAAGAAGTGTTTCTTGTGTGAACAAGTGCATTAAGTTAGTGTGTCATAACACATGCCATGTTCAATTATGAGGATTTATATTAGATACAACCACATCTGTTCACCATCAGATGCACACACTGTGTGTTATTTGTATGCCAGTAGGTCATTCGGCAGTAAGTCTCAGGTTTTTCTCTTTACATAGATGTTTACCTCTCATCCAAGGTCACCAGAATGGAATATTTACAAATACTTAAATATAATTTAAATTTTCATTTATTTAACGTATTAACACCAATAACAATATTTACTTATATATTAAGATTATCATTTTATAGTTCAATATAGCCATTATATGTTTCAGTACACTTACTAAATGTGTCCATCTGGCTACTGTCCTAAGTAAGGTTTATTTTGGGCATAGTATTTATATTATAAGCATCCTTAAAAAATTGTGCTATGGTTTATTTTTCAGTTAAGTCTTATTTTCAGGAAAATATGCTCAAAGGGAGATCACTGGGTCAAAGGGACCTTTACTTTCACTTCTTTGAGAAATCTCCAATACTGATTTTCATACTGGCTGTACTAATTTACATTCCCACCAACAATGTGGGACTATTTCTTTTTCATCAGAGTAACATGAGAATTAGTTATTTTATTTATGATAATTGCTGTTCTTTTTTTAAGATGAAATCAGTGTTGTTTTGATTTGTATTTTTCTAATGACCAACAGAGATGTTGATCATTTTCCAAATGTTTTTGGCCATTTGTAGTCCTTCTTCTGAGAAGTGTCTCTTCATTTCATTTGGTTATTTTTTATTGTGTTTATTTTCATTTTAGGTGGTATAATTTTTTATAACTCTTTATATATTTCAGATATTAATCCTAGAGGAATAGCTGGCATTTCTTCCCTCATTTTGTAGGTTGTCTTTTCTTCAAAGATTTTATAATGAAGGGATGTTGAAGTTTGTCCAAATAACTTTCTACATCTATTGGTATGATCATGTAATTTTGTCCTTATTTCTGTTTTTGTGATGTTTTACACTTATTGCTTCGTGTATGTTGAACCATCTTTGCAAACCTGGGATAAAACCTACTTGGTCATGATGTAATATTTTTTATGATACACTCTATTCTATTTGCTAATATTTTATTGAGGAGTTTTACATCTATGTTTATTAAAGAGAATGGCCTAAAGTTTTCTTTTTCAGTTGATTTTTTGGTTTTGAAAGCACAATGATTCCAGCTTCAAGAATTGAGTATGAAAGTACTCCTTCCCTTCCAGTTTTATTGAAGCATTTGAAGAGTATTGGTGATATAATATCCTTAAAGTTTTCGTAGGATTCAGTTCTGAATCTGTCAAGTTCTGAGCTTTGTTTACTTCAGTTTTACTGCTTGTTATTGGATAGCTCAAAGTTTTTATGTTTTCTTAGTTTAGTTTTGATGATTTTCACACATTCAGAATTCTGTCCTTTTCTTCAAGATTTTCTAATTTATTGGAATACAATTTTAAGTAGTAGTATCTTCAAAATTTTGATGGTATCCATAGTAATTTCACAGTTTTTGTTTCTTATTGATTTGATCTCATGTGAATATTTTCTGTATTTCTTTTGGTAAGTTTGGCTAAGGGTTTATGTATCTCATTTACTCTTTCAAAGGCCAGGTCTTTAATTCTCATTTTTTGTCTTAATTTTATTAACACTGATCATATGCTTTCCCTCCTTAATTTTGGCTTGAGGTTGGATTATTTCTCGGGTATCCAGAGGTTCTTTATTAGGCTAGTTATCTGAGCTCACACTGCTTTTCTAATATGAACATTGATTGGAATAAGCTTCTATCTTTGCAATGGCTTCATTTTTCTGCTGTGCTGTTCTCAAATTGTCATTTGCTTACAGAAATTGTTCAATTTCTTCCTTGATTTCATCTGTGACTTATTGGGTGTTCAAGCATGTTATTAAGTTTCCAGATGCTTCTAAATTTTCAGCAGCTGCTAGTGTGATTGATTTTCAGAATCATTTCATAATGGTCTGATAGTAAATATGTGGTGATTTTGATGCCTTTATATATATTTAAGCTAGCTATGTGGACTTGTATGTGTTGCTTTCTGTAGAAAGTTCTATGTACTACAGAGAATGCACATCTGTCACAATATGGAAGAACACTCTGAAGGCATCAACTAAGTCCACATGCTCAAATGTGTGGTTCAGTTCTAGTACGTGTTCCTTGACTTTCTAATTGAAACATCTCCTTGAAAAAGTGAATTGTTGAGGTCACCTAGTACCATAGTGTTATTGTGTTTTTTTATCATTTATGATCAGCAGTATTTGTTTTGTGAAGATGGGAGCGCTAATGTTCCGTGCATATATATCTAGCTATGCACTACATAGGTTGTATCCTTTATCATTGCCTTAACTAGTATATACTGACTTTCTTTGTCACTTTTGATGAGTTTCAGTTCAAAGTTTACTTTATCTACGAGGCACATTACTACCCCTACTTATTTTCAGGATCCTGGTGCATAAAATATTGTCTTCCATCCTTTGATTATTAGTCTATGAATATTTTTCTTGATATCAGATGAGTTTCTTGAATGTAAAAGACTATTGACATCTGTTTATTGATCCAGTCTGCCAATCTGTGTCTTATAATTATGTGCTAAAGTCATTAATATTGATATTCTCTCACTGCACTCTTTTTCTGTGATGGCTCCTTTATTTTCTTTTTATTTTATTTATTTATTTTTGGTTGTTGTTTATCTACTTACCTTGCTTGATGAATTCATTTCTTCTGGGTTTTTGATTTTGATGGTATCTTTAGCTCTGTTTTGGACAATTTTGAACGTTTTGTGGAGTATGGATTTCCATACAATGCCCTTGTTTCTCTATTTTGAAAGAAAATTTGGCTGGATGCATTAACATGGATTGTAGTTTGTTTACTTTTAGGGCTCGAAATATTCCACTCCAAGCTCTTCTGACCTTGAAAGTTTGAGGTGAAGAGTCTGCTGTAATTCTATTGGGTTTGCATTTATATGTGATTTTTTTTTTTGCTTGTCTCTGAAATCTTAAAATTCTGTATTTGTGTTCATATCTGACATTTTCATTATAATGTGTTTTAGAAATCTTCTTTTCATCATGATTGTTTGGTGTTCTCTAAAATCTATTTATCTGTATAATGAACTCTTTCTTCTACTTGAAGAGTTTTCTATTGTGATTTTGGTAAAGAAATTTATTACTATTCAATATGTAGTGTGTTCCATTTTCTAACTTTAACTAGTGGTAGCTGAATTTTTCTTGTTCTCCTATGCTTTTTAAGACATCTCTGAGTAGTTCATCATAATTTAAGTTTCTCTTTAATTTCAGAGACCTGTACCTTTAATTGGTCATTTCTGAAATTTATGAATTCTGTACATTTTTAAAAAGTTTTCTATTTCTGTCTGATACCTTTTCATGAATTCTATATCTGGGATGAAATTTTCATCCATGTTTTGAAACATTTTGATCAGTTCTTCCAAATTTTCATTTGTTTCCCTCAAAAACCACACTGATCATTTTTTATAATTCCATAAACTTTTTAGTTACATCCCCTTTGAGCTCTCCAAGCTTCTTTCACTGTTCTTTAATGATTTGCAAAATTCAGCTAACAGGAATTTGGTTTTCTCTCCATTGCTGTCCGATGGATCTGCCTTGTGAGAGTGTAGAGATTTGAGCTATATGTGTTTGTGTGGGTGCATTTTGATTTTTTCATTTTTTTTTGTTGAGGATTTAGATCAAGTATGGTGAAGAGAACTTTTAATTTATATGAAAATCATTTTAGTAAGATACTGTCTTCCTCTCATGTGTTTTCAGCTTTATAATTCTAGAGACACTATTTAGCTCTTGAGATATGTAAGTGATCTGGGCTCTGTTCCAGTGATTTTGTGATTCCAGACAAGTTGGTTAACATATCTGAATCATAACTTCATGAATTTTGTGATATTCCATAGTTAATACCATCTCTAAACCCCTCAGTTCTCTTAACTTGCAATCTTCCTTGCCTGTCTTCTCATTTCATACTTGTCATTTGCTCATTTTGGCACCCTGTGGCCCTTCCAGGAACAATTCTTTACTTCATTTTTCTTACACAGATTCCTCAAATTTTCCTTATTGCATAAGAAAAAACAGTATAATTATCTTCAATGGAATGAGTGAGTTTTATCTACAACATACACCAAGATCGCTAAAATTCTTTTTCTTATAAAGCATACATTTTAGACCATGTGTCTATTGACTATAGAATATTTCTATTTTGTCACATTAGAAAAATTGTTCAGCTTTTTAGATGACAACTAGGACATCTGGTAAGCTCTTCTACTAAGGAGTATTACAGATGCTGTGCTTTAACTGATTACCCCTGTTAATTTATTTATGTTTCTTAGAACTCCCAGCTCAGAAATATTGTCATTTAACAAAAAAGATTTTAAATGAACTCTATCTAATGAATGTTTCTTTTCAAAAGGCCAACCATTAAAAGTGCTCTAAGTAGGCTGGGGGTATAACTCCATGGGAGACCTCTTGCCTAGCATGTACAAAGTTTGATCTCCTATAGCCTAAGATAAAAATATAAAATAAAATAAAATTGTGTAAGTCTTATGAGAAGCATAGGACCCTTAGCAACCCTCAATTTGTGAGTTTCAGAAATGTCACATTAAGCATAAACCATGTATTGAGAAAAGCTTTGAGGGTAGGAAAAAAAAAAGGGCAGGACAAACTGGAGGCAAAATCACATGTGCCAATACCCAAAATTCAGTGGGGCTTAGTGCTCACTGACTTTTATTGAAACGGATAAATATAGTGAAATAACAAAATCAAACATAGCACGAACATTGATGACAGAACGTTCACTTGCTTCTCATTCCCCATTGTGTGTTTTGATTCTCCTTGATTTTTGTTTTTTTAGGTTTCAACTTATGATTGATTTAATGAATCATATCTTAAACTTGTTAAAATCATTTTTTTTAAAATTTGATTTTATATCTTTCTTTTTTTCTGCCTCTTGTTAAGATGGAAAGGGAGTTGTATCTTGTCCATCAAAACAAGTGTGAGAAATCATATTCTACAGGAATTTTATGTATTTTTGATATTTGACAGTTTTGGCAGGAACATACACACATCATGCAAGCCAGTCTAGATTACTTTGAAAATCTGTGTGGTGTAAAGAGCATAACCACTGCATTTGATAGTTCAACTCTTATTTATCCTCTTCACATCCATCCCCCTACAGGGCACTAAACATAGTTAAGGTGAGAATGGATTTTACAGTGATATCAGGTAGCCTGACTTCAAGGAAACAAGGAAAATAAACCTACGAATGATTTTTACTAGTCTATTTCTATTAGGGTAGTAAAATGAGTTTTCCTTTTCATTACTAAGTTAAGAAATAAAAATAAGAAGCTATGTTTCTGTGTAGATTTTAATCCATTTCCTCATAGTGCTTCCTCATTTACAGAGGTATTATTTTGCTGAAAGATAGGAGAACACACATGCAGTAGTATATTAGGATGTCCCTGAAATATTTTGACTGTTTCACGAATTCCAGATTATCTTTCACAACTTCAGTGGGTGGTTCTTACCAAGCAATGCTTTTCATCCTTTCGTAAATTATATAAAAAATCACATTGAGCCAAGAGAAGTTCAGAATGGATGAGGACAGTCTCACTGTTTTAAGTAATTTGGAAAGAAAAAGTGTGTCTGCTAACTTAGAAAGAACACCTAAGCCTCAGCCTCTACTTCTAATCACACAGCTCATGCCAGACATGGGCACAGCCAGACACTCTAATGGGAGGGAAATGTAGTGCTGGCTTTGATCATGATGTGAAATGCCAAATGTGAAGCCCCCTGTGACACACATATCATGAATTTATTACATGTTGATGGTATTTCATCCCCAAACACTTTTGATGATAAGAAAATCAAACCAGATGACAAAAAATTAGCTGCACATATAATCTTTAGTGAGTCTTAAAACATTGGCAGCACTAGAACTTCAATAAAGTGTTGCTTGCTTGCTTATTTATTGATTTATTTTGAGGTGGTAGTGAGAACAATGCTCAAATTCTCAATCCTTTTAAGTAAGTAGATACTAAGGAAAAGTATCATGAATCAATTGAAGGAGACTACAGACAGTAGTTAACAATTATTTGACTTACTAGTATAAAAATAATAATAAAAAACTGAAAGTTATAAGATCCAAAGTGTATAATAGATATTGTGCTAATGAAAGGGAAAGAAAGTGCTCTAATGGATATAACTGTGTGTATGTTTAAATGTGCAAGATAGATAACCATACTACTAAGTTTTTGTTAGTTCATCAAACAGAATGGTTTGTACTGTCACTTTTTATGCTTTGATTTTCTGACTTGAGCAACTACTTCTAAGATAACAATATGTAATTTATCAACTAGTGATTTCTTCTTTTTTTTAAATTTTGTATTATTTCTACCCTTTTTCTGTTTTGCTTTTTTTCTCTAAATAAAAAATAATAATATTGTGGTCTTAACATGGCACAAAAGCCTCATCGCACAATCTTTCTGTATTCCACATTTAGGTCAGTATTTCAAGAAGGATATCAGATATTCAACACCTTAGTACAAAGTAGGCTCTGTGTTAGATGATTTTATCCACCTATAAGCAAACATATGCATTCATACATGCTTAAGGCAGGCTTAGGCTGAGGTATATTTAAATGCAATCTCGATTTAGGTATTTTCAACTTTGATGTACTGAAACATAATGTTGTTGTAAGTTTCTGAGTTACTGTAGTTAAAATTTTTCCTGGAATCTAATTATAAATAAACATCACCTGTACATGATTTTTCATTACAGTGTGTGTTGGCAATAACAGCCAGAAAGTAAACTTGGTACACATAAGATGCAGTAATTGTAACAGCTGGTGCACATCTGGTTTTGAAAAAGAGAACACCTGATAAAATTTAACTATGACAATAAAAATAAACCAGTATCTAACGTTTACTGAGCACTTTGAGTGTATTAAGCACTTTCTAAGTATTTTTTCTGCTTTATTTTACTCGTTCTTCAATAATGCTCCAATGCTGCTATCTTATTTTTACAGAAAAGAGAATTTAGGGCAGCAAGATGTTTCTGTTTTATGAGTCCACGAAAAGAAAAATCTCCACATTCTAAGTTTAAATATATTCAGTTAATTCGGTAATTTAATGATTTCTTTTTTGGGGGTACGGGGGATCGAACTCATGACCTTGTGCTTGCCAGGCAGGCACTTAAACCACTGAGCTAAATCCCCAGCCCTAATTTAATGATATCAAGGAAATTGATCATGTCCAATAAAATTTTCTAAGATTTCCTTATGTGCTCATAAAGTAAATGCCAAAGCTGTAAGAATTAGATTATCACCAATAAAAAAATAGGCATTTGTGAATCAGCACCATGCATGGGGCACTGGGGGACAGCCAGATGCCAGCCTTTTCCTGTGAGTCAGTACCATTTTCGGACTGTGAGGGACTAGAACAAGAAGTTAACCAAGAAGCAAACTTCTCCCTGAGAATCAGCATTGTGTGTGGGCCACTGTGTGGAGAGTCGATTCCAGCCCCTTCTGGTGCACAGGTTGGGAAACAAGAAAAGCCAACTCCCCTCAACCTCTTGCTGTAAACAACTAGCTGATCCAAAGAAACATGGGTTGCAATGATAACTATTAAGATAAAATATAATCTAATGCTTGCAATGTTTAGTGTGTCACTGACTTTGCAGGTCTAAACTGGTAGTGTGATCAGCTATTCAGAGGGTAACAATATACAGTAGCATCTGTGTGCCTTAGCCTAAGCCTACCTTAAACAATGGTGGTAGGCATTGTTAATTCCATATTATCTTATTTGAAGTTCTGTATCACTTTCATTGTTTTGCTAGGATGGGTTTTATTCTGTTTTGTTTTGTTTGACTGTAATATATCAAATGGCACTCGCAGCTATTTCAAAGATAACAAGATATATTATGGTAGCCATTTTAGATTTACTATTTTCTTGTTTTCAATTCCTATATTGCATTCATTGCTTTGTTTTCATTGATTTTATTCTATTTTGTTTTGTTTGATTTTTACTATGTTTGAAGGAATCTGCAGCTATTTTAAAGACAACAAGAGGCATTATGATGACCATTGTTGATTTCCTATTGTTCTGAAGCCCTGTGTCACTTACATTGCTTTGTTTTGATTGGCTATATTCTGTTTTATTTTTCTTGGTTTTATTCTCTTTAAAATAAAAACAAAACAAAAATAACAGTAGAGGCAATGAAAGGAGCTGAGTGTTCCTATGGAATGGGGCTTCTCCTGATAGGTCTATTTATTTGAATCAAGTGAAAACTGTTTCTTACAATTAAGTAAGCATTTCCCCCTTTTCACCTTTTTAGAAAACTGGATAACTTCATACTCTCTGAAACACTCTCAAAAAAAAAAACAAAAAAAGAAAGAAAAGAAAAAAGAATTGGCATAATTGATTTGCATGTTGCAATATATTCCCTCAGAATGGGAAATTTGCTTTCTGATTCCTGATGGTATCTAGGGATTTTAGCAAGGAAAGGGAACATCTGTTGGCCTGGCGTGCAACACAGCTCCCACACTTCCTGCGCCCAAACATACTTAAGTGCTGAAATTAAGTAAAGTTAACAATGAGATTAATTTCTCATTAACATTTCTGAAAATATTTATCTATGCAAAGACATGACAATTAAGTGTGGTAAAATAAAGAAATATAGTAAATTCAACTTAGGTTAAAAAAAAAAAGTCAAAAAGGAGTCCAGTTTTCTGATGCTCATAATTTTAGAAATTGTTCATAATTATGAGAATTTTGAAAATTTAAAAAACTAAATTGTTAAAATTCAACATTGGGTAGATTTTTAAAATCATACAGTTAAAATAAATCATATAGAAAATGCATGTGTATGATTGAATGATAAGCAGACTGATTTTTCTAAAGACAATCTAGTTTAAATACCCCATTTATAATAAACTGTTATTTTATATACTTATCAATAAATTTTAAAATAATATAAATCTTATAATTAAATATAACTTAAAACATGATAAACCAATTGAAAACAAGATGAACCAAAAAAAGGTACAAAAATTAATAATATTAAAATTAGATTTAAATACATAAGGGTAGAAAGACAGTAAAAATTGCTATCTAAACGCAAAACTGTTCATTTTTGAATCTGGAAATCTTCAAGTTTAAAGTTTAAAAACAGTTCTCCATTAAGACTCTAAAGAATATATACATGAGAACTGCTATATGTAACTAAAATCAAAATGATATGTGGGACTTCCCAGAACTGATTAAAGGCATGATCTGAATTACTAAACCCAGGCAAAAGGGAGATGTCTTACTGTCAATTGGCTTCTAGTCAAACAATGAAGTGACCATCTCTTTGAATCTGGAGATGTATTCTCCTATGTGGATACTGACATTTGTCCAAGTGTATGAGTTTGCTTTGTTTTCTGTAACAAAATACTACAGAACGGGTAGCATAAACAACAGAAATTTATTTTTTTGCTATTCTGGAAGGTGGAATATGTTATCATCAAAGACCTATTTTTTTATGGTGTAACGTCTCTGTAATTTACAGATGTTGTTTTTGGATAACTTTTCCAAATGGCCTCTCTTCTGCCATCAAGCTTGAGAAAAAAAAATTCCTTATGTATATGTATTCCTTTTCTTATAAGGTTATCAGTGTAATACAGAGTGGGACCCCCAAGCTCTTGTGGCTTAATTGCTTCTATAAAAGTCTATCCATCTACCCATCTGTGTATCATTGGTCATCATCATCATCATCATCATCTATCTTGCTACATTGGGGATTAGAGCTTCAATATATGGATTTTAAGGGACAAAACTCAATCCGTAATATTTTGACGTTCAGTTGCTCAAAATTTGTTCTTTTTACATGTAAAATACTATCGCTTCTTTCACAATAGTCCCAAAGACGTCAAAACTAAAGTCAAAAGCTCAAAGTCTAAGAATCAGATGCTAGTAAAATCAGAAGTATGATTCATCCTGAGGCAGAATTCTCTACTATTAAGAACTGTTGAAAGAAAAACTTATTTTGTTTCAAAATACAAAATGGAACAGATATATATGGTATTCTATTCTCTTGTATGAAATAAAGGAATGACAAATCCCAAACAATTTCAAAATCTAGTAAAACAAATTCTGTTAGATATTAAGACTTGCAAATAACCACCTTGGAAGGCAGCAGTGCCTCGCGGGCTCAGGCTGTGCTCCCAGCCCCAGCAGGTCTATGCCGTGCCCACTCCCACTGTTGAAACATGGACCCCTGCCAAGGCAACTCATCCCTAAGGCAGTGGACGGAAACTTTTCCCATGAGGCACTGAATCTGAGAAAGAAAGAGCCTCGGGCCCTGCGCCTTTGATGTGAGTGAAAGTCCTGACTATATCAAAGAATTACCTTCTGATATAGGTGTTTCCAGTCACATGTCTATACTATCTCATATTTAGAATCCCAGAAGTGCATTAACCTTTTATTTTGACCCATTCCTTTGTCCTTCTTAGTTCTGCGGGACAAGGTTTCCAGCTGTCTAATCTGATCTCTATTCCTAGCTTCAACTGAGATGGCTGACTAAATCTGTGAGTAAATCTCATTAAGGAAACATTGTCCAACCTCAAAGTTGGTACTCTCTCTGGAGAAAAATTGTCACTTCTGAAATGTGGGTTAACTGAATATTTTCCAAATCTTCAATCTCAGATGTTTTTCTACTTATAAGTCCTTTCATTTTATTTCTTTTTTTTTAATTTTACTATAAGCAATAAAGAAAGATCAGGGCATATCTTCAACACTTTAGAAGATTGAGCTTTCTCTTTGGCTTTTCACAGGACACTTTTTGAATCTTAACCAACTTGTTCTTCAATTTTTGTGTTTATACCAATCGTCTCTTAAGAACAATCTAAGATTTTTCTAATATGTACTCTGTTTTGCCCAACATCTATCCATTACTTAGTTCTGAAGGCACTTCCACATTTTTAGGTACTTGTTATAGCAGAATTCCACTTTTAGTGACAAAATTCCTATTAATTTTGTTGGCACAATGGTTTTGGTCTTCTAAGAGTAACTGAATGGCTGTTGTTTGAGCCACACAGTCTTTGGTATTATGGCAGCCTGAGAAGACTAGAAAGACAAGGGTAAACACAGAAGTTGAAACAACCATATGTACTCTGCTTTGGCAAGTGAACGGAAAAACCTCAGTATTCAGGTTGCCCAATGTCACTTGCTCTGAATAGTTTAAACATGTCAGTAACACCTGGAGAATGGTAGAATTACCATGTATAGTTTTGACTGAGGTGAGAAGCAAATTTCTGACCATATTTTCAGTTTTATGGTTCTTATTATAAAAATCACTTCTTAATGTGAACAAAATTGAATTAAAGAAAAGTCTGTGTAATTTTTTTTAAGTAGCTTACTTCTCATTTCATTTTTAAGTTTCTCTCAATAGATAGATATAGATAGATAGATAGATAGATAGATAGATAGATAGATAAGATGATAGATAGATAGATAGATAGATAGATAGATAGATAGATAGATAGATGATAGATAGATAGACAATGGGACATAGTTCATGGGGAATTGAGGGTTCGTATATTCCCCAAAATGTCTCACAATTATTCTATAATTACTAATAAATTTTGCGTAGAGTGCATAGAAGGAGTGATGCTCTCTTACAAACAAATATATCTGTGTTGTTAATCATGACAGACTATGCCAGTTGTGTATGTGTCAAAGCAGGGGAATTATTTTAATGGAATGGAATGGAATAACTTGTAAAACAGTAGGGAACTGACTGGGTAAAAGTGAGCTACCGATGATACGATAATATTTATACTGTATTTCAGCCTCTGATGTCCCCAATCTCCATACTTAAAACTATATTTATCTTTGTAGGCACTTTTTCCCCTTTTGAAGGTAAAGTCCACTACTTGTAGGATAAAGTAATAGAGTTAATGTCAGCTTATTTTATCTACTAGGAAAGACCAATAGGTGATCAATTTCATTTTCATGCAGTTTCAGGTAACATGTATAACTACTCTGTATTTTTATAAGTACAGTTTGTGTGACTCTAACAATAAAATTGGACTGTATATAATGCTTTTGTAAACAATAAAGACACGTAATAATTTAGTAACAGTTTTAAAACATGTCTTCAACAAGGTCAAACCAGAGGTATTGTGCTATCAGAAATACATGAATTTAAACTGGTTAAAGTTGAAAGAAATATTCAAAAAACAGATGGTTTTGTTTCAAAACCTTTGTTGTAAACTATAGGCACCATATCATTGTGTTCTTGATTAGAAGGAAAGGACCAACAAGGCCTTACCCTCCGGGCTGATTCACACACAAACTCTGCACCTGGGTGTCTGGTCCTTTCTACCAAAGCTGTTACATAAACAGATTTATGCCTCTTTATTTGGAGCACATGAATGCAAGAATCATTTTTTTTTGGAGTTTTATTGCTGTGTCAAATTTTTAAATTAACTTATCAGAGATCTTTGATCAGAAATATGTATTTCTCTAATGATGTGTAAGAAATTAAGTCTCCAGGTTGTAGGTTTCACAAGTTTGCTTGGAAGAATGATGAGGGGAAAAAGTTCACATCTACAGATGATACAGCCAAGGGTACTGCAGAGTCCCTTGCAGTATTTAATATTCTTGCAACATGAGTGACCCTGTCATTAACTCAGCAGAAAAAAATCAATGAGCTCAAATGAGAATGGTACCACTACCCTTAATTTAAGAGCAGAGACTTGTGCCAGAAAAGTTTATGTATTTCTGAAAGTTAAGTCAACTTTGAGAATTTCATATGGTCCTTCCATAATGAGTGCTGGTGTTATGAACAACAGCGGTTTTGAGTGAAAGACAATGCATTGCAGAAATATTTAATGATGGTCTCAGAACAATGAATACGTTATTACCAGAAAGGAGGTCTGAGATCTTCAACTGGGAAATGGTCAGTTGAGGAACTACATAGATATTTTTTAAGAACCGCAGCTCTTGGACAGTAAATCACTAGCAACCACCATGTAAAAAAAAGTTTTTTAGTTAGAATTAATTATCCAAAACTCTTCCCATGTACTCAACTGGGGCCTGATAGTTTGAATCTTATGCAAGTTAAATATTTGTAAGATTAAATTGCTCGCGTGAGAGGCATGGGCTGGAACTTTGTTAGCAGTTTTGTCAAAATTATCCACTAGTGCGGATGAATAGTAACCAGTCTATCTTTCAGGTATATCCTATCAGGTAAGAGTTTGAAAGGTTCCACTTGGGATCCTCTAGCACTACTAGGTGGCCATCGAAGGAAAGCTAGAAATTACCTTTGAAATACATTTCCAGATCGTTTGGGGGAATTATTTATGTCAAGGTCAGCTTTAGACTCCATTAAGGCCTCTATGAGCCTTAGCAGCCCTGTTTCTGGCAGTGTGAAAAAACAAACGCCTTTATACAATCCAGCTTCTGGTCACAGTGAATGAATGGGAAGAGTTTCTTAGTTTCTTTGGCACTTTTTCTTTGAATGAGCTTCAATCTTTAAATTCAAGTGTTCTGACATTCCTTAATTAGACGTTCAGTTTAATTTTATTCTTTATTAAAAGTTTATTTTTGGAATCATTTCATCATTATGCTGAGCATAATCTTTTTTTATTGTTTCTTTATTTTCAAATCTTAAAATCATTTCATTCAATGTCTTTGGTAATACTGTGCAGCTGAGTCTTTAAAACACACACACAATCTGTTTCTTCTTTTAAAATATTCTGATTACTGACAATTTAAAATTCTGCCCCATTTTTCTGGTTTCTTTTTCTATTTGTTTCTCCACCCTCCTACCACTTTGTACTATTTAATTCTATTACTTTTTCCTATTTTTGCAGGGAAATTTTCCTCTTATTTAGATTTCATGACAACATTGAATTCTGAATATGACCATAAAATTTTTACCAAACTTTTGAAATGTCTATAAATGTTCTTCTCTTTCATTCTCAATTTTAGGTCAAACTTGATTTATAATGTAATTTATTGAAAGATCTAGGCTTAAAACTTTTTCTTGATGTAGCCTCATTTATATTACTTGCAAAGTCTGTTACCAATACAATTCTTTTTTATTTACAGAACATCACTTCTGCACTTTTTCTATAGAAAAATTTATTGCTTTTTCTTTTATCTTAGAATCCAAATTTACAAAGGCATGTATAGACATGAATAATATATTTACAGGTACATTGCTTGATACAATATAGGCAAATTTAAACCACAGGATTCAACTATTACTAGAACTTTAGAATTTTTTTCCTTTCCTCTATTCTTTTTTTCCTTTTTATTTGAATTCCTGACAGATGTTGGTAGGAACATTTTAAAGTCTTCTGGCTTCTTATTATTCAGTTATGTTTGATTTGTATTGTGTTATAACTTTTCAGTCTGATCATCTACTTTAGTAGTTCCCTTTTTATGTCAGTTGTTGAATCTAAAATATTGCATGTTTGAATCTGACAAGCACTGGATGGTGACTTCTGTTGTTGCAGTCTTCTTTTATATTGCTATAAAAACAGTAACTAAGAATCTATTTAAGAAGTTGGCTTTTTCCCATATTAACTCTCCTTCTTAATCAGTCCTTGTCTTAGTTACTTTTTACTCATCGCTGAGACAAAATACCTGATGCCCAAAGTTAAGAAAGGAAAGGTTTATTTCTTACAGTTTTTGGAGGTTTCAGTCCATACTCGGCTCCAAGGCAGGGTGGCATGGCAGGGCCACAGTTCATGGGAGCTGCAAACAGCAAGGCGGAACCGGCAAGAGAGAGAGAGAGACCCGCCTTCTTCCTGCCACTGCATTGTATGCTGGCTCCACCCCTAGGCGGGTGTAGCACTGACACCATCAATCCAAGTGCCAGACAATGAACTGATCACAAATGCACAATGCAAATGCATGAGGCCTGGGGCCACTGACATAAACCATGACAGTCCTTTTGTTTGCAGAACATTGTACTTTTTAATATTTCTTTTTCAAATTTTACTTTAGGTATGAATTTTCATTAGTATGTGTTTATGGTACACAATGATTACTTTTACTGTGGGGAGTTTGTATACATACATAACATATCTCAATTCTTCATTGTCCCACTTCTTCCAACTCTCCCACTTTTTTGGCATGACAAAGCAAACTTTGTACTCAGAAACTCTTTCTGTTTGAGAAAAAGACCAAGTTGAAATATCCAGTTTTCTTGTAATTTGGGGCTGCCTATTCCATTGTGTCTTATGAGTTTTGCTAGCCATTGAGAACCTGTTTTGTTAACATCATGAAAGCATTAACAATCATGGTTATAATTGAAGTGATTCTGAGGTGAGTTTCTTTTTCTAAAGGTGAAATTCTCTCAAGGAAGCCTCTCCTTTCCTTGCGCCTGGAGCTCCGTACTTCTCCCTTCTGAGGCCTCCTCCAACAGACAAAGAGGTCTTTCCTGTGATCATCATTCATAACCTCTTGAATGAATCAAAACTAAACAAACACATTAGTTTATTTGCTGTTTCCTAACTCTGCTTTTGCCTACCCCCATGACCCTGAAATTTTAAAGGTTTTCTCAAAATCTAAAATTGAATGCTGATAGTGGAACAGGGAAGTCTTATCCGAACTGACACTTTTCATTTTCCAAAGGCTCAGACACTTCTTTATTATACTCCAAAAGTCACTCCTTCTGAGCCTCAAATATCTTCTCATCCTGAAATTCACAAACTTTTCCTCTTGAAATTTTAGTTGTCTCTGTTGTGGCCTCAATTCCAAAGTTTCAACCTATTAGTGTTTGACCTTCTGAAACATGAGTCTCAGGAAGGTGAGAACTTGGCCTTGAGTCAGAATCCATTTCAGATAGGGTCTTCAGCTTGTGTCTTCTAAATCATCACAGAATTGGGGGCAAAGGTTTTGCTCCTTCCTTTGTCATGTAGTTTCTCTAATCTTTGCAAAGTCACCTGCTATAATGAGGGCAATCAATTCAGCCATCTGCACTGTGTTAGCCTCCCTCAGTGAAGATATCCTAAGGGTGAACTGAGATCTAGTATGATAGAACGAATCTGATAGTGGCCTAAATTCCTCTAGATAAAGGTTGAGCCTTTCTCTAAAATATTTGAGAAGTAGATTCTTTTATTGTTTGCAAATGCAAGCAATCTCCATTGGAAACTTAATGTATAACCATCCACAAGGGTATTTCCATGTTGTGTGCTAGTCTCTGAATTCTCAGGAAGAGCTACATCATTTACAGGTCTGTTACAGCACACTTCTGTATGTGAGAGTTTGTTTTCTGACTCATATTTTAGAATCAGGAGACCTTGTGCATAGTATTCATTGATAATTGCCAGTTAAAGTGGGGTTAAAATCTCATTCAAATGAGATTTTAATCACTATTCAAATCCATCAATGCATGTACAGCTCCCCTATAAATCTTCAGAGAAATCTAAATCATTGCCTCTAACAGAAAGCCAGATAATGTATTAAAAATTAACTTCCATGATTAGTATTCCATTATAGCAAAATTTCAAGAGTATAATGATTTGGGGACATAAGCAAATGCCAAGGATGGGTGAAGTTTGGAAATGGGAAATGTAGATTCAGGAATGATGTAATATCTAGCAGTTTGGGAGCACACAAAGCAGAAGAGACATTGTGAAATAAAGACAACATTAAAGGGAAAAAAACTTTGGTAGATTGCTGAATTCCTAATTTATATCCAAATTGCCTTTAGATTTTCATTTGTTTAAAATTAAATGTGGCCAAAAATGCCCATTACTATAGCAATGCTGTAGTCAGAATTGCAATTAGAATATTCTCATACCATTTGCCAATATCTCCACTCATATATGTAGATATTTTTTGCATATATTGAAATTTTTCAATGAGGCCAGTATAATTTTCAAATATCCTTAGTCTAATGGTGACACAGTCTAAGATATATGAAGAATTTCCAGGAAAACCTGTAAAGGGAAATCTGTAAAACCATATCTAGATTAATAGAGGCAGGACTGAGATAAAAAATAAACATTCAATTCCTGAAAACTTGTCACTCATTTGAATATGTTTCTTCTGTGCTTTTTTGATCTCTGAAGTCCAACTGAAATGCTGTGGCCTGAGTCCCAACTACCCAGAGCCATCAGGGGACAGCTATTTTGCAGATATGCCTTCCCAGATGAACTCTCAGGGATGCCAAGCCAAGATAAAATCGACATAAAACATTATTTAAATTGCTTCCGTGGAGATCTTACACAGCATTTATCCACTAAAGGACACTGGACAGACAAAATGTAAAATGCAGTAGTACACAGGAATTTTTATCCCAGATTTAT
This sequence comes from Hydrochoerus hydrochaeris, assembly GCA_004027455.1. Classification (NCBI taxonomy): domain Eukaryota; kingdom Metazoa; phylum Chordata; class Mammalia; order Rodentia; family Hydrochaeridae; genus Hydrochoerus; species Hydrochoerus hydrochaeris. Next base: position 63,187 of record PVLA01003336.1, read on the forward strand.
TAGGAATCTGTCTCTCTGTTGAACACTGTGGAGTCTTTTTTTGTTGTTTTCTTTTTCAATTCTTACACAAGCAAGTTTGGTGCTAAACAGGAAAATAAATATGACAATAGATAAAAGAACACAATGCCTGGAAGACTTTTTAGCCACATAAATTCAATAAATGTTAATTTGACAAGTAAGCCCTATTTTTTCTAAGACACTAAAACTAATGACTGGAAAATTTCAGTGAATCTGGGATTCTGACTCAGCTTGGGTGAGGAGAGTCAGGCAGAAGAGATGCAGTGGTACCAAAAAAAATTGCTTGAAGTTGTTTTTTTCAAACTGTTCTTTCTGTTTGTTAAGACTTACTGTCAATTCTTAATGTCTTCAAAGGTCTGTAAAGATCCCCTTCCTAAGTAAACACCCTGCTACACTGCAATCACAGAGAGGTGTACTAGCAGTGGGGTGCACTGGGGTACCTCTGCAATCCCAGTCACTCAGGAGCTGAATGAGGCATGAGGATTGCAAATTTGAGGTCACCCTGGGAAACATCACAGTTCTTGTCTCAAAATGAAAATGAATAAATAAATAAATATGTCTGGGGGTGTAGCTCAGTGTGAGGCACTGAATCAACCCTCAGTTCTGCAAAACAAACAAAACACCATGCTGACAAATCTGAAATGGTGTGTTCAGCAAGTGGGAGTAATATTTGCCTGTAGATTGAAACCAGAGTCTCTTCAATAAATAAAGAGAGTCTTCAGGGAGAAGCTGATTTCTTTTTTTATGATATGAGGGATTGAACGCATGACCTCACACTTGCCAGGCAGGTGCTTATGCCACTGAGCTAAATCCCCAGCCCAACTGATTTCTTAAAGTGAGGGAGTTGAAAGGAAAAGATTCCGGCACCCACAGGCATTCTGTGGCTGTGGTTGTAAAACTACTGATCACACCTTTTGGTCTCACATTGCCAAAGAGGATGTTTGTGTTGGTACTCAGTAGTTCCAAACACAGAAGTTATAGCAAGAGATAGCAAAAGGAAAAGACTTAAAAAAACTTTAAAAGGGAGATCTTAAAAACTTTAAAAGGAAACTTCAAAAAAGGATGACTAGAAGAATGGAGCCAGAGAATGAAGCAGAGGGAGAGAAAAGAAGGCAGAGAGGAAAGGGACAAGGGGAAAGGAAGGAAGGAGGAAATGAACAGAGAAAAGAAAAGTAATTCAGCAATTTCCAAACCCTCCTAAAAATGACAGACAAATCAGCATGACAACAAATCCAGAATATTATTTACAGAAGCAAGAGAAAAACACTTCATGTTCAGAAATATGAAGCAATACAAAGCAACAGGCAACTCTCAAAGGGCCATTGAGAGCTTTACAATCTTTCTTCACATTTATTCCTTAAGTGATTATGCAAGTAATGTACTACCCTTTGCTTTTTATTAATACACCAAATATTTGAAGAAAGTAACAAAGTTAAACAAATAGGTTTAAAAATGTAATGAAACTATTCTCTTAAGAAAAAAATATGCCTGAGAAGACAGTGAAAAGAGGAGTAATTTTTGGAGAGGGAGAGTAGGTTAGCAGAATGTAGTTGGACAGTGAAGTTTTTTGGCTTCATTTTGTTCTTTATTGTTTTCTTTATCGAGCACGTGAGCTTTCTCTGAAATAAATTTATTTCATTTATAATCACCTCTTTCAGAAGCAAAAGGAAACTAGAAGTAGTCTCTCCAGTTGATGCCTTAGAAATAAAAGTGGGTAATACAGGAGGGTAGGGAGGGCATTTGCCTCAGCTAATGTGTATCAGCCGCTTTGGATGACATTTTATATATGCCCATATTCTCTTGTTCATGCTTTATAGAAGCATAGTTCTGGACTTTTAACTGAAGTATAGTATGCAAAAAATGCATAATCATACATGCTCCTGAAGTGACTATAACGCTGTGAACATCACAAGGATCCAGGAAGAAGATGTCACCAGAGTGTAGGTCCTCACTTGACATCCTTACCCATGACCCTCAAGAATAGATACATAATTCCAGCAGAGTGCATAGACAAGAAACTGAGACCCAGAGAGGTCATCCAAAGTTATATAATTGTTAAGCAAATTATGCAAATAGTGGAGATTATTGTGGCCATGTCTCTGGCCAAGGGCTGCCTCTTGTTCAATATAGTAAAGAAATGCTTCTGTTGATTTCTTTCTTATTTCATTAACTGCATAACCTGTTGCTTTGGGTCTGTCTTCTAAAATTGAGAGTCTCCTTTCTCAGTATTACCACTTTACATTATACTACATAGGCGTGTTTATTTGTTTATCTGTTTAATTTGAATTTATTTGACGCCTCTAGAATGTAAAGTCTCTTTAAGAAAAGCAGTTTCTCAGTTCTATTCTTGATCTAGTGATTCATAGAATTCTCTCTAGTGTGGAGAATTTGGTCAATAAATAGTGGCTAATTGAATTCCTAAGGGAAGAAAAGTGGAAGCTGCATCTAAATCAAACTCAAATCAATTAAGAAGGCATCTTGAGAAACCACTAATAAAATTTAAATTGATAAACTTTAAATTCAAAAAACAGGGCCCAAGATTCACCTTACAAGTCTCAATACAATTCAGAGGCTAAAATGGCAAAAATGTTTCACATAAGATACATCAATAGTATTTTTGTCAAAAAACGTATTATCAGTACCTACAATGTTGTTTCTGCTTCATCATATATTAACATAAAATTGGCGAAAGCAGAGAGGAGTATAAAAAGCATCTTTAGAGAATAGCACAGGAAAATAAAGACACACTAAGCTCAGAAAGCTGTCAGGTTAATCTAATGCTTCACAGCATATCGTCCTATCAAATAGCAATCATAATAAAGAAAAAGTACAGGAAGATGCAGTTTCAAAAGGTCCTATTTAAAAGTTGAATTCAGAGATTTACTCACTTGGGTGTGAGTTCTGGACAGGCAAAATCTCTACCCACACTGTCTTTTTCAGATACTTGACTCATTTAGCTACACAGAGCAAATACCTCTGTGTGGAAGCAGATTACCAAGAGTGGAATCGTCACAAAAACGTTATCTTGGAACGTTCAATATTTTGCAATGTACTCCAATTGGAAAATAAATTTCATTTTTTTAGTGTTTCTTTTCTACTAGATAATATTTGTTGTAACTTTAATGGTCTATTATTCAAAGTAAAGTGAGCTTTCTTGAAATCATTTCTCGTTTCTTTACCTCAAAACAGGGTAGATGTTTTGAGATTTTTATGGGAGATTTTTATGGGAACTGTATTTATCTCTGCAATGGAAGCAAATAGAAATAATGTAACCTTTCTTGCTTAAGTAATTTTCTTTTATTATTATTACTATCATTGTTATTGTTGTAAATATCATTCTTTTCACTTGAAGTGCAGAAATTAGAAAAATGAAGGAAAAGAGGAGTGGGGAAGGACATAAAAAGACTAGAGATAAGGATAGGGAGGGATTTTTTTTCCTTAAAGCAATTTTTATTTTAAATTTTGAAACAGAACCTAGCTAACTTGGTAAATTGCCCATGTTAGACTAAGATTTGAAATCCGCTTGCCTCCCTCAGAGTGCCCAGTGCTTTAAAATGTGCTACCCAGAGACAAGTTATTTCAGTGTGCAATTACAGAGATGCATATTAATGTCAGATCATGAAAAACAAGCTAAATTAATTAATATACTGACCTGTTTCTGTTTAAGTTCTCAACTACTAAAGGAAATAAGATATGTGATCAGGTGCCCAAATTACAAGATAAGATTGTAAAAAACATAAAATGATTCTGATAATTCTGGAATTATTCAAAGCTTATTTTATTGGCAAACTTGAAATTTTTCTGCTTTTGATTAGTTCTGCAATATTAAAGGAAATTTAAATAAAATTTGGAGTTAACACTGCCACTGGGCTAGAATCTGAGCAGCTGGATCAAAATTCAGAGAAGCAGGTTCTCAGTCCTGACTGTTATATTGATCTTGATTATAGGACTTTGTTACTGACACACAATTGATACTGAGAAGGATCCAGGGGCCCAAGATACTGACAGATGAGCACCTTATTCAACAAGACCAGAATTTCTGCTGAAAATTTTAGTAACTTCTCAATAAAAGCTGAAGTCGCCAAGCTCTTGGGATATTAGGTAGCAATTTTTGTCATGGCTGATGAGAAATACCATATTTTGAGAGTTCAGTTCTATGATAAAGGTGGAATAGAAATCGAATTTTAAGGGATCACACAGTGAATGGGTATTAAAAAATTTTAAATGTGAGGGTGAAGTGTAATGTAACTAAATACATAATACTCAGATGAATGAAAGAATTGCATGCTGATACTTAGGCTTCTGTGTCTAAGTCACAAGAACTTTCAGGTATGGGGCACTAATGATACCAGTTTTGTTGTGGTGCTCGTAACTCAGCTTTTTGCTTCTCTTGAGTCAATAAGATGAAGATTCTGTTAAGTAATCATGTCAGAAAAAACTAGGGATGCTATTATAGGACCTCTGAAAAATGGCAGCCAAACTTGCTCCCTCATAGAATGATTAGATTGTTCTAGAATAGTCCGACACTCAAAAATTCAGAGTAGGCTACCAGAAGAGTATGAAAAATTTCTTTGACAGAAAAAGAGGGTGATTTATAAAAAGGGGAAAAGGTGAGTCATTTTTCTTGTTTTTTTGAGGTAAATTGATAAAACATAATAAGCAATTTACAGAATAAATATAATGTCTATAAATAATAGTCCAAGATGATAAATAAGTGAATAGAGGGACATACATGAAAAGACAGTTGATGATGATAATATATATGTGTGCATATTTTATGCAATGCAATTTCAAATAATTTAGCTAATTAATTTACCTTTAAGGAGGTGAAGCATAAATCTCTGTTCATTAAGTATGGACTGTGCATACCAACTTCTTTACAAAGATCACAGAATATAAAGTGGAGAGGAATAGTAACTTTAAAGTACAGAAACAAGATAAATACTATCTCATCCTGGTTATCAAAGTTAACTGTGAACCAAGATAATCTTTTGGATAGTATAGATGTCTGACATAAGGAAAAGGGTACTTTACCTCTGGGATTCTCTTCTACAAACCTATAAACACCATAAGGTGTTTGTCATAAGACAAACACAAACAAAGGCAAATTCTGGAAATGAACTGACAAATATTTCTCCAAATTGAAAGGTCATCAAAAGTAAGGAAAGTCTGAGAAGCACAGCTGAGTGAAGACTGAGGGCATCTGGTAAATAAATGTAATATTATACACTAAATGGAATTGTGGAGCAGGAAAAAATGGGGCTAATAACAAAGTAATATAAACAAAATATAGATGTCAGTTCTTAAGTATAAATACTGACCTATGAACTGTTACAAATGCAGCTTACCAATGTGAGGTATGAATATAGTTTTGAAAATGGGTGTGAGTATGAGTATTCTCCATGTTATCATAGCAAATGTTCTATCAGTTCAAAACTGCCCTAAAGTAGAATGCATTTTTAAAACCTAGAACAGGGAGCAGAAGCAGATGCTACTGAAGAAAACACAAATTAGTGAATTGCATTGTAACAAACAGAAAGTGCATAAGAAAAATGTTTTAAAAGTATAGCACCTCTATAAAGTTCAGAGTACAGGACATCAAGGAGGTTAATATGACTAGCAAAGGACACAAAATACACTGGACAGTGTAAAGATCCATTTAAATTGCAATATAAATGAGAATAAATTACACAAATTACAAAAGAATACAAACCCATCAGGAATGATGAGCACAGATATTTCAAATGAGCATGAGCTTATTACTTTAATAAAGAATTACTGCTAAAAGTTCAACTCAGACTTCTTTCCTGTTCTGGTAATTAGTTCTTAATATTGAATATTAAAGTTGTACAAGTGTGTTTATTGAATGAGTTGACTATAAGCTTTTCAAGGACTGGAACAATATTATTTTAATTGTGATATCCAGTATCATGTAAATAGTTGTTAAATGAATGAATGAAAACATTTATGTGCATTACACTTGCTCTCCCATCTCTGTGTAATAATTTTCAACTTTAGTAGTATGCTAAATCATTTCATTGTTTATACAACTTAGATCTCTTTAGTACTGTTTAAAACAGATTATACATCACACATCTTCTTTACTATCTTTTTAATGTACAACACACCGGAAATTATTCATTTCTATATTGCTTTATTTATTGACAATGAATATAGCAAGGTTCTTATGGACAGAACTTTTATGCCTTGTCCACTGCAAAATATTTTGCACCTAGAATACTGTTGAGCACACACAAGTAACTCTAAATATTAATGGATAATCAATTACTGAATCCATAGCCATTTAGAAACATTTTCAATTGCCTGTCAAGACAGCACATGTAGCATTAAATTTGACTTCAAGCAGCCTGTTACCAAATATACACTGGACAATAATAGCCTGGTTAATAAAAGATTGCTCCAGACATTTCCTCTTCTTTACCTATAAATGCATGAATAAGAGAATATAAAGATTTATAATTTTACAACTAAATAGAACAATTATATTTTCACAACTGTAATTTTAGTATTTTTCCCCCTGCCAATATGCATGTTGAAGCATCCTTCTCTAGTTCAACAGTCTTGAAAATTAGGACTGGGGTGCTTGCCTCCTGTGGACAGCCAGCATAGGCCGGGAGAAACAGCCATATCTGTCCTTGTATGTCTGCTGCCATCAAGATGCTTGCTTCCCTCAGCTTAGCCAGAGCAGTCAAAGATAAACAGCCAGATATTCCCCTTGTGCCAACAGGATGCTTTTGGAGACACTTGCTTCCCATAGTCAGCCAGCACAGGCCAGGAGAATCAGATAAACATGCCCCTGTGTGCCTGTCACCATTGGGAGAGGCACAGTGTAGCCATACAGGCCAAGAGAAGAAGCAGCCCTGCCACCACATACCCATAACCATCAGGGAAGCCTCTTTGTAGCCATGCAGGTCTGGAAAAGCCCACCTCATGCCCCCACTGCTTCCCAGGAACCTGGATGCAGAGAAACCCAGGTACCTGTCCCATTCCCCTACACCACGGAGGGGCAGCTAATGCAGGAAGTGTCTGGGACTCCACAACTGGCTTGTTGGGAGGAATCCAATAAAATGTCAAGATGAAGGAGCAAAAAGCAGTCTTAGACAAGATAGACTTTCGGATCTTGATGACAGAATTGTAGCTAGTGATTGTGAAAGGAAAGACCTCTTAAAAATTACAAGGAAACAGGAATTAATTCAATGGCTGTAAGATGACACAAAGAAAAATAATTTTAAGTGTATCAGGCATCAGTGAAAAAGCAGAGGTCAACACAAATGACATAAAAAGACTATTTACAGCAGTAATAACACAAAACTTCCCCAACTTGGGAAAAGGACCTGGCATACAGATAAGCGAGGCCTGTAGTACTTCAACTAGCCATAACCAAAAGAAATGTACATCCAGTCATAGCAATCCAGATCCCACAAAGTCAGCACAAAAATAGAATATTAAAGGCTGAGAGAGAGAGAGAACAAAACAAAGCAGATCACCTATAAACGAAAACCCATCAGAATCATGGCAGACTTCTCAACACAAACCACCAGGTCAAGAAGAGCTCTCAGTGAAGTGTTTCAGATCCTGAAAGAAAACAACTTCCAGCCCAGACTGATGTACCCTGCAAAAGTATCTTTCAAAATTGATGGAAAATAATATATTTCCACAATAAAGAACAACTGAAGGAATTCATGACCACCAAGCCAACTCTACAAAGAAAGCTGAAAGATATTCTAGAGAAAGAAAAAGATGATCATCGTTCCAGGAGTAGCAGTGCAGGGGATTGCCAGACAGGGCAGGCAATTGAACAGAGGAGAAAAAAGTGGGGCCCACAGCAGGAGGCTAGCACGGCAGAGACTAGCCAGTGCATGCTGTTTGTAACCATTAAGGTAGATGGGCTCACGTCACCAATGAACATAAAACACAGGGAGAGTGTATCAAAATAAGATCTATCAATATGCTGTATATAGGAAACACATTTAACTCAAAAAGAAATTCATAGACTGAAAGTCAAAGGAGAGAAAACAATGTTCCATGCAACAGGAAACCAGATAAAAGTAGGGGTAGCTAGTCCCTTAGCCAAAGGAATGGATAAGAAAAATACGGTATTTTTATACAATGGAAAGTTATTCAGCTATAAAGAAGGATAATCTCAAGGCTCTTGTGGGTAAATGGATGCAACTTCAGATCATGCTCATGGGTAAAATGATTTGGAGTCATAAGGATGAACATCATGTTTCTCCCTAGCATTAAAAACTGAAGGAGTTAGTGGGATCCAAAACGCACAGTAGATATAGTGAAAGTCATAGAAGAACAAAAGTCTAAGAAGGAAAGTGTTAGCCATTGCTAATTTCCTATCATCTTGTTCTGAAGTAATGCTTTCATACTTTTGTTTTGATTGGTTTTATTCTGTTTTGTTTGGTTTGATTTTATTATGTGTGATGGTATGGGCAGTATTTTGAAGATAACACGATACATTATGATAGCCATGGTTGATTTCCTATTATTGGTTTTTGAAGTCCTGTAACACTTCCATTTTTTCATTTTGATTGGTTTTATTTTTTGTTTTGTTTTGTTTTTATTATGTCTGATGGTATGGACAGCTATTTTGAAGAAAGCAAGAGACATTATGGTAGCGATTGTTGACTTCCAATTATCTTGACTTGAAGTCCTATGTCTCTTTCATTGTTCTGTTTTGATTGCCTCTATTCTCTTTTATTTTGTTTAGTTTTATTCTTACAAAAGAAAAGAAAAGAGAAAAAGGAAAGGAAAGAAGGAAAGGAAAGGAAAGGAAAGGAAAGGAAAGGAAAGGAAAGGAAAGGAAAGGAAAGGAAAGGAAAGGAAAGGAAAGGAAAAAAAAGAAAAGAAAAGAAAACTTGTAGCATGTTTAACTGGCAAGACCTAGTAGAAATGAATAGGCTATGACTGTTCTCATGAAGGTATCAACACTGGTTTTCTGGGTTGAGTTAGATCTCATGGAGCTGGATTAGTTCCTCTGAGATAAGGTTGTTATAAAGAAAAACCATCCCGTACCCCTGCCATCTTTCTTATATGATGCTTACTTCTCTTGCATACATTCCACATGTAGAATCTCATATGCCATGCTGTCACACGGCTGTGATTGCCCTTCCCAGACACTAGCTCAGTGCTATTTGGCACTTCTCACTATGAGAATTGTAAGCCAAATAAGCCTCTCTTTATTACAAAGAAACCCCATCTGATATTTTGTTATAACAGACCAAATATACTAAGGCAGTGGCCACTGTTGTGAATTACATTGTATCATTATGGTAATATATTTTAAAAGCAGCTGCTAAAGTTAGGTCCTTGGATGTTCCCCAAAGGACTACATGTTAAAGGATGTCTTCTCACAGAGGTTTCCTTGGGAGGCATTGGAAGGCACCTTTAAGAGGTGAAACCTAAAGAGATGGAGCTCAGTTAGGGACACGGTCTGGGAGGGCATTGTGGGCTTCAGTCTATGGCTCTTTTTCTTTCTTTTTTTTGTCTTTTTTTTTTTTTGTCTATTTGAGACAGGGTCTCACTATGCAGTTTGGGCTGGCCTTGAGCTCACTTTGTAGCTCAGGCTGGTCTCAAACTGGCAATGATCCTCCTGCCTCAGCTTCCCTAGTGCTGGGATTACAGGCGTGAGCCACCACACCCGGTTTATGGCTTTTTTTCATTTCTCTCTTCTTCCTCATTACAGACCCACAGCAGCAAAACCAATCATCCATGGGATGGGACCTCCAAAACTGTGAACCTTGGTTACTATTTCACATGGTAAGTTAATTATCTCAGATATTTTTTTAGAATGATAAAAAACTAACACATTGGTCTTGAGTAATTCAGGCTATTTTCTTTCAATTAATTATAATCAGATAAAAACCTCCTCTTTCCAATCCTATCCATTTTTGTATTCATTGATCTTCCTTTCCTTTAAATCTTTATACACCTAACAATGGTATTTATGTGCATAATTGGAACAAGGATTATTCCTGTTGCTAGTTTTATAATAATGTGTGAAGTACTCTTTTGTTTTAAAGTATTGGAGTACGGATATTTTTGTTTTGTTTTTTAAAACTATAATAATCAGTTTTTACCCCATAATGATGTTCACAAATATAGACAATAGTTTTGATACTGTGTAACTTTCAAAGACTGAATGTAAAATAACACTACAGAAAGTTCCAAAGAACATTAAAAGTTATAAAAACCATCCATATCCTGAAATGGAGATGTAGTACAATCAACTAAAACCTTAAAGTACATGCTTTTGACTCAATAAAATATATTTATTAAATAAAGTAGTGAATGTTCATCAACTTATTTGGATGCAATACATAAATAACATCGGGAAGAACTGAAATGAAATAATGGGTTCATGGAAGTTTCTGTATCTAATCAAAATCAACTGAACCACACAGCTAATTTTCTGAATTTTTCCTCTTAGCTATCTACACAACTTTCCTTTTGTGCCATCATCAGTGTCTGAGCCTTTAATTATCTTCTACTTACTAATAACATCCGACTATTTATTTCCTCACATATCAAACTACCCACCTCTACGTGCACACCTCCTGCCAAAGGAAACTTTTCTTCCTTGTCTCCAGCATCTGTGTAACCCTCGCTCCTCAGCTACTCCATTTCAGCTACGGGCAGCTCCTGTTCCATTGTTGACACCAATAACCTCAGAGAGATCCTCGAATGCTCTCTGTGTCCAATGCATCTATCTTTAAACTATATCCAGAATCAGACAACTTCTCAATACCTTAATCATACTGCTCCTAAACAAAGTCACCATCATCTCTCCTTACGTATTGAGATCATCTTGTAGCTAGCCTATTTCTTTGCCTTCTTTCAGTCTATTTTCACTATATCAGCCAGAGTAAACTTGATAAAACAGGACTCAGATCATGCTGTAATTTGCTTGACCTGCTTCCATGGCTTCCATCTCTTCAAGAACAAAAAGAAGACCCTTCAGTTACTCAGAATCCTTATGCTCACCTTTCTGTTCACATCTCCCACTGCTTTGTCCGTATCCCTTCTTCCTTCTGCTCTAGCCTTGCTGTTAAACACACCCACAGATTTTCCCTCTGCTGGGAGTAAACCTCCGCTTAGATATGTGATGCCGGTCTCATACTTCCCTAGGTTTTGTACTCAAATGTCATCTGTGTTTAAATTCCAGTTGCTGTCACCCAAGTCTCCCTTCTAGTATAATAGTACATATCAAAACATAGCACACTAGGTGTATATCATGTTTATATTCATTATCTGTCGTTGTTTGTTCATATGCATGAGGACAGAATTTTTTCTTTTTTTAGTTGATGACTCCTGATCATCTAGAGCTGTCACATGCAATAAATGCTCAGATTTTTAAGTGAATTTAATCTTTGATATTGATAGGAAAAGTATACTAGTTTTAAATAGACGTTTTAAAAAATGATGCTATGAACAAAATGTTGTAACATTTGTTGTAATAACCAAGGGCCATTGGTCTGTGTGACTGCAATTTTCCACATCAGTATCCATAAGGATTATTAAAATTTTAATAGTATTCATGTTTTCTGAGTGTTATTAATTTATAATGTTTATAGATTGTGTTTGTTCATCTTCAAAACATTATATTACTGTAAGGTGTCAAAGGAAAAAGAAATATAATGCCAGTTATTTGATGAAAGGAAAAACATTAAGACAAAGATAGATCACGAAAAGCTGAAGCAGGAAGATCACAGGATGAGGCCAGAGCCTTGGAAGAAGGGAAAACTGTCTCAAAACAATTTTTAAAAGTGCTGGAGATGGAGCTCAATGGCAGAGTTTGCCTAGCATGTGTAAATCATAGATTCAGCCCTTAGGACTGAAGAAAAAACTAGACTATAGGAGTGGTATGCTCTTACCAAGACATTTTTGTTATAAATATACACGGTGTTAGTCATCTCAGCTAAAAAAAAAAAAAAAAAAAAAAAAAAAAAAACATGTCTTAAAAGATGTCACAGACTTGGTGGTTTTTTTTTCTCCCAGGTCTGGAGATTGAAAACCCAAGACAGAAGTACCGCCTACCTTTTCTTGCAGGGCACAGTTGAAATCTTTTTAGTTTTCCTGGCGTTGTAGTAGGTTTTGGGATGTCCTCCTGCCTGTTCACCTGTCAGCTTACCAGGGTGTTCCACAATTTTTCGGCATAGCTCCCTCGGCAGAAACATTTTGTTTTTCCTTTGCTGTAAGTGATCTCTTATGAGTTCCAGTCCCAATCCTCTAAGAAAATTTCTCCATACTATTTAGTAATGGTTATTTTTTTTGTAAACTTCAAACTATTTATACAAGGCCTACCTGGAAAGCATGAGTCCCTGAGTTCAATTCCTACTACCAAAAAGGAAAAAAAGAGAGCCCTAAAACTAGAAGACACATGTTGATGATAGAATAAAACAATATTTGGCCAATGCTTTGTGTCTTGAGTGACATCACTTTTGATGAATAACTCGTCAACAACATCTACTTCACCTTTGGTTTTATTGTGAAAAATTTTCATCTCAGGCTTCTGTTTGGTCAAGATTTACCTATCAATATTTCCACCATTGCTTCAATGTTAATATCAGCAGTATCAGTTTGTTTTCCTTTGCCATTTATGAGGGCAATGTAAATCTTTCCGAGATCCAAAGATTGTACCGTGCAATTCTCTGTTTCGAAATTTCAGCATCTCATTTGGAATTTCTCCTTTGTTCCTGCATACAGTTCCTCCACTGGTCAGCTCGTGCTGTTAGAACATGAAACATCAACTGAAAACTGGTAAATCGATTGTCAAATGTCACATTCTGATTAGTTTGGGAGATGGGAGCAGCAAGTCTGATCACAATATCATTCAGTTTATTACGATCTGAGTAAGTACCTAAAGGTTGAGTACGAGGATACACTTCTCAAACGGAAGCGTAATAAGTTTTTGCATCTACAGGGACATATATTTTATGCCATATTTTGACCAATCACTTTTATATAGTTTTTTTTTACATCCCTGCGGTTACCATGAGAAATCTCTGTGAAGTACAGCAGTTCTATGAATGCTTTCAGTTCAGCTAGTCAGATGTTATAATAAATAAATTTTTGAATATGTATAATGCTGCATACAAATTATTTTACTTGTCTTTCAGCCTTTGTGTGTTTCACAGCATCCTGTAACATTTCACCTGCTGCAATTTCTAACACTGAGTGGTCATCCTGGCATCTGCTCCCTGCTGCCAAGACCCTCACTGTGTTTTCAAACCTAGTTTGTTTTTGTTGTTGTTGTTGTTTTTGTTTTTTTATCAGTACCGGGGATCGAACTCACTACCGCGCGCTTGCAAGGCAAGTGCTTATGCCACTGAGCTAAATCCCCAGCCCCTCAAACCTAGTTCTATCATTGGATCATTCCATTTAAATATTTTGCCACATTTTGACCAGTCAAATATGTCCTCACAGTACTGTTTCCTTCATTATCTGAATCAGAGGTCTGCATTCTCTGGGTATCAATAGATTCTTGCTCTATTTCACTGTCATAGGAACTTTGATTCACATGACCAATGTTAAACTAATCATCATCATCGTCCACTCTTACCACTGTTCTGTTATGAAAATGTATTTTACCATAGTTTGTCATCTTCATCATTAACATACGAGTAATCTGATGACTAACTTTTGACTTCCTCCAAAACTTGTAAACCTGATTTTTCATGTGCCATTGTACTGAACTGGGTTACTTCAACCAGAAATATCAGAAGACAACTTTTTTTAATACTTATCCTAGAGTGGTGTGAGTGCATTATACCCTCTGTGATGCTAAGGCAAACAAACGTCAAACCTGTTAGATGGAGTATAATGTCAGAAAATTCTGGTTTGACAGGTTTGCACATATCCACACAATCGCCTTTCATCTTTCCAAGTGGGTAACCACAAAGATTGCTTCCTATATCCCTCTACAAAACTACTGAGAGGTACAGATGCCTGCTATGACACTAAAGTAAAAATTTACAGCAGAAAAATAGGGGATGCATTTGTGGAACCTAGTGCTCTGTTCTTTGGGTATTGTATGAAAGTATTTCTTACACACACACACACACACACACACACACACACACACACTTCTGAGCCATAGCTTTTTCATGTTTTTCTCTATGGAGCTACTTCAGTTCTCTTGCCTTTATCGTGACTCTTTCAGATTAAAACCTGCTAAGCAAGTCCAGATTATAATAGCCTAACTTGTCCTTAACAGATATAGAATACTTTTGTGGTACAGAAGCTTTATGACATGTCTCATTACCTGGCCCAACTATCAAAGTGACTGATTTAAAATAATATTATACTATTTTATGTATAAAATATGTACTATTATGTATTATATTATACAAAATATGGGCCATCAACACAAAATGAATCACCTGAGGCTACTTTTCTTAAGCATGGCCTGTTGGAGAGGAAAGAGTAGAAGAACAAAAAATTATTTTAAAAGGCTTAAAGTTAAGATGATAGAATCATGTCATTGATCTAATTTGAGATCTAGTTAATGAGTTGAATAAAAACACAAATAAAAATAAAAGATGAATGACAGATTTTTGACCTAAATAATTGGTTATTTGCTATTCAATTTACAACAAAGAAGCTATCAGGAGAAGAAATTGCAGAAACAGCATCAAATTTGATATGAACTTATTAAGTATGAGAGGTTTACCAGATATCTCAGTGGATCTGTTAAGTCCACAGTTGGCCATATGCATTAGTAATCATGAAAGAGATTGATACAGAAGATCTAAATTTATGGTTTGTCAGAATTTATTTAAATTCTTTAGAATACAATTAATGACTGTTAATCTTACAATAAACAAACATATGTTAAAACACTGACAATTATATGGTAAACTTGGATGTGATAAAGTAACAGCAAAAATAATAAAATGGTACCTTATACATGAAAAACACTGTGTAAGTTTTCAGTACATAGCCATAGCAATAGTCCACCATAAATATATTATGAGAACAGATTAGATATTGTCATCTTTCAATACAAATAGACTGAAATACCAATTGTTAAGGTTACTTCAACACATACAGACTATGGTGGACTCAGGTCTAGCATTTGAGTATTATTCACAAACCTTGACTTGTTTATCATGTATCTTATATTTCCATAAAAATTTACATCAAAGTGCAAGACAAATAAATCTCAAAATCTAACCAAGATTTCATATTCTATAAATTTGAAAATGTATTTTCTCCAGAGATTTTGCTAAAGATCTTAAAGATAATATGACAAACCCCTCAGACCTTTTAATTTAGAAAATATTCCTATCAAGAAGAGATGTCTGGATTTGATGCTCTTCAAAAAGTATATTGGCTGAAGAATTAAGGTAACATGCTAGGGTTATATTTGTCTCTAAAATTGATTTGCTACTAATGCACACTACTAGATTTTTCTTTCTTTGCAAGTGGCCACTTCAATTCTTGTAACATTTACATGAATGATGTAAAGTCACAGGCCAACAGCTGAGAAAGATGAAAACGTTTATTGAAATTATGCATATGCCTTGTCAAAATCCAGGTCCCTGTGTTACTGTGGTGTCAGTTATTTGGATGCTGTTGGTACTAAGGGTCCAGATTCTGGTATGTCAAAAACAAAGATTTGGAGTCACACAGATGCAAAACAAAACAAAACAAACAAACAAAAAAATTCAAGCAAGCAAGTTTATTGAGCCAATAGTACCCTCAAAGAAGAACCAACTAGCACTGGAAAGGGAATTAGGATGAGCACCAAGGTTGTGTCTTATTTTTAGTCAAGAGTCTAAGTCAGAGAATAATGTTGGTATGTTTGGCATCTCAAGCAGAGTGATATCCTCTATGTTAACTGAGGATGTTCGTTCCCATAGTTTGCTGTGTTATGATTGTGTCCATAAGATATAGCCATATGCAAGGATAGATAATGCTTATATGAGAATGAAATTTACTTTCAGACACTTTGATATGTTTCCTAGCATGCACCTGGATTGGAGACTCCCCCAATAAATGATTATGAATTATTTCTTTGACTACCATTATAGTTTGTTATGAGAAGTAGGTTTCTAGGAACAATATTCCTAATGATGGACAGGGAGGGTGCCTTAGCTTGTCATTGACACAAAGGCACACCCTGGCCATGTTAATTACTGTTCTCCCTGTAAAAAAGAAGTAAGAAAATCTTATAGAAACATCAAAAAACCTTATTAAAATTTGAAATGTCTTTTTTATCCTTTTCCTATTTTTTTCTTTACCTCTCTCAATTCTTAATAAGATTGATTTCTTGACTGGTATAGGTTATTCACCTTATTTACTGGAACTGACAACAAGCTGACTTCCAGCTCTTACTCCAGATAAAAGTTACCATAAAAGGTAAACATTTTAATTATTCAGGACAGGAAGGCTACCAGGATGGAGTAGCTAAAGGCATTTATGGAAAGGACTTATAGAACTGCTTCAGAACAATAATGTTCAAAGTGATTGGGAACATGTTGATAGAGAATAATGGCCACATATCATTTACTATAATAATTTTTAAATTTTAATGTTTACCATAATTTTTCATCAGACTTTGTATATTACTTGCCTCTGAAATATTCTTGTGTAACAAACTGATATTAAGTTCTTCCATTTCTTGTTGATTTTCTATCTAGGTGATCTGTCCAAGCCTGGAAGAGGTTTCAAAAGCATTTATCATTATTGGATTGGAGTCCAACTTCCTCTTTAGGTCTGCCAATATTTGCTATATATATTTGTGTGCTCCCATTGGGTGCAGTGTATTTAGAATTGCTATTTGCTGGCTGAAATGACTCTTTTATCATTCTATAAAGAAATTCCTTATCTATTTTTACTGTTTTTTATTTAATATCTGTTCTGTAAATGTGACACTTCTGCTTTATTTTGGATTCCATTTGCATGGAATATGATATTGCATACCATCACTTTAATCTATATATGACCTTACAGGTGAAGTACTTTTCTGCAAAGCAACATATCATTGGGTTTTTGCTTATTTTATCCTTTCATTCATTCTTTTTAATTCAGTAATTTAATCCATTTATATTGGTAAATGTTGAAGGTAAGGTCTTACCTTAGCCATTTTGTAATTTATTTTCTAGTTTTGTCTTCTTTCTTTAGCTACCTTGCTTATATTTGTTTTGTATATTATAGATATGTTGTTCGATATTACTATGAGAGTTACAAAAAATTCTTGATCATAAAAGTTATTTTGACATGCTAAGAATGCCACATAATCATAAAAATGAGAAAAAAAGGAGCAAAAAGAGAAGGAAATATATGCTAGTAAGAAAACACTACACTTGCTCTTCAATTCTTTCTACATTTTGGAATTTGCTAAACCACTTTTCTTCTTGTGCCTGGGGTAGGGTAGGACCTGATGACTTGCCCAGGGTTACCCTGAGGCACATAGGATTCTGCACAGCTTAGAACAGGGTCACTACAAACGAATCAGCCCTTATCTCCTACATCACAGCCACAGATCTGTCTTATACCATGAGGCCACCCCTCAGAAAGGCAAGAGTACCACTAGGGTGTGTCGGAGGCCCATGTTACTATGGCCTGACTATCTCTGAGGTGGGCTGGTCCTGAAGACTCCTGCAATCAGTCCGCTAGCTGAAACAGAGGCCTGCTGCTCTGAGGCCTCACCACTTCTCAGGGCACTAGAGCTATTATCTGAGCCGGAAATGTCTCTTTAGTATTTCTCCTCAACTAAAACGAAATTGCCAATGTGTAAAGGTACTCAAAGTCATTATCTACCCCAAGTTCACAGTTAATTAGGAAATATGTTAAAGTTGATTATCCAGACTGACAAGATCACAAAGTTAGGCAGAAGAGGGACACAGATTTCATGATGCTAAATTCTTCTCCGTGTACTCCCGAAAGCTTTCTAAAAACACCTGATACTCCTTTACCCTCATAGCCTGTAAATTTCTATTGATTTATAGTGATGTTTTATTTGTATTGATCTCGCTGGAAAAATACTTTGAACTTGATTCATCATCTCAAAAGCACAATATATAATATAAATTTAAATAAAATCTCATTGAAATAAAAAATATTATGATTGAAAACTTAACCCAATATATTATGAATGGTCATTTAAGTGAAATTATAAACTCTTCCATAAGACTTGTCTCCAAAAATATCTATTTGGAAATAATGTTAAATATCATTAATATTTATAATTGAATGTGATACATCTGAATTATTGTTAAAAAATCCTTAGTGCTTAAAGTAATTTCCTTGTTGAAGACTAAAAATGTAGTTAAAAACAATTTTGTTTCAAAGTAATCCTTTGTAATGATGTAAGAGGACATCAAAATAGAAACGTGGGCCTTTATTTTTTCTGTCTTTCAGGAATTTTAAGGATTGGTTTGGTCAATCTCTGAGTTCTTTTACACAGGGTTCTCACTTTTGTCTTCTTTTGCTGAATTTCCTTTAGCCTCCTTTCTTTTACCTAACAATGCAGAAAATCTCCCTGTTATGAAATCTTTAAATTTTGATCTCTTCATTTAATTGAAGATTTCCTTCACAGACTTTTCTTCTTCTGTCCCTCCTTCCTTCAGGGTTTTCTTCTTTTTCTTTCTTTCACAATATGCTCTTGCTTAAGAATTCACACACATCAATACACATATAAAACACACAGATATGATTTCAGCTCAAAGTCTCCTGGAGTTCTCGTCCCTTTCCCTCGATATTGTAGACTAAGAATGATGAACCACTGATTTCTAACAGGGTAGATTACCAGATTACCTTTGGCATCTCCTTTGTTTCTATAAATTGTATAATTTTGCTGATCCATTTTTCAAAGGAAGGGTTTTTACACAGGAAGTCATACTTTGCCAGCCAAATTATTTTATGTTGAGATTGATATTTAGGGTCCTTTTCACATACTAGTCAGTCAATGAACTTCACTGAATTTTTAATTATGATTTTAATAAGTGAGATGTCACCAGCTGCAAATTACAATTTTTATCCTATTTTAAATGTTCAACTGCATGTTATAAATATTTTCACTGCCTTTATTTGAACATAGTTTTCAATAATTCACATAGGTTTCTAATTTCAATAAATAAAAACATCTTTAAAAAATACATCCTGAAAGTCAGTCCTTGCCAAACTCAGGAGGCAAAGGTGTATGAAGGTGATGCCTCCACTCCAGGACCTCACCAAGTGGCCTTGTGTATCTAAGTTATGTTTGAGCTCTGATGTAAACAACTGTGCTTCACAGTGTAAGATTTATGCTTCAGTTGAGCAGTGCTTCATCCTACCTGATTGGATTGTACTATTTTTTCAAACAATTGGTTTTTAGTTCTCTATGAAAATGTAATGAAAATAAAATAAATAATAATTTAATGTAATTAATATTAGAGAAAAATACTCAGTATGTATATAACAAAAAAATCAGTTCATATTCATCATATTCAATACTTTTTTTCTTTTCAAGTATCCTATATAAAGTTAAACTATTCTGTATATAAATAATACAAAATTTTTTTATGCAAATAGTATTACAAATATTTAATCATTGTAAGAAATGCTCACTAACTTGTCAGTACTTATTTTTGACCGAAAGAGTAGTTATTATTTATTTGAATAATTATAGCTAGCATCAATTATCAACTAAACATTAACTCTGGCTTAGGCTAATTATAAATGGAAGTTGGATCATCAAACTATCATCTCAGACATCAAGTGTCAAAGTCCTATGGCAAGAGCTACATTTTCTTTTCTAAGAGACATTTCTTTGAGAAAGAATGTTGGGAAGATAACAGGAGCAGAGTTTTAGAATTTTCCTGAAGATTTGCATAAAAATAAGTATATCTTTTAGTGAAGCAAAAGCATAAACATATGAACACCACCTAGCACATATGCATTGAGATATATTTCTACCTCTTTGCTTATTTTATTTCACGGTCCCTAATTTGAATGACTAGACTGAAACTTTATCATTCCTCAGCTTCCCAGAGTCCTGGGATTACAGATATGCATCACCAAGCCTACCAGGGTGACTTTCTTAATTTTCAAAAATATTTCTACTAAACATCCAAGTGTTAATAATCATAATTTGCCAATTCTTTTTTAAAGTATAAATTGTATTCCAATTACATATCTAGCATTAGTTTGTGTCTCATATAAAGGTACAATGTAAGTGCTTCTCCTCAAGATCAATATTGTACTCCAGTGTGTGTGAGGAGTGCTACCTGCACAGCAGTCATCCTAGAACATTTGGTATGTGTGTGCATTGGTTCACATTCCAAAAAATCAGCAGTGCTTGTTACTTCTGTAGACAAAGTGCAATTCCATAGACAAAATACAATTGTCTTCTGTATATTGATCACTTCTCATGAAATTTTACCAAACCCAATTTTGTCTATAGTCAGTATTACTCTGACACTAAAATAAAACAAAACATCATGAGAAAAGGAGACTTTGGAAAAAAATTCCTTGACTACAGATCAAAAACATCATCAAAAAATAGTAATTGGGCCAAAGGTGCCATTGACTAACATCTGCAGAGTTCTAAATTCTATTTTTAGCCCTGCAGGAAAGAAAAGAAAAAAAAAACTAGAAAATGGATTCCAGGAAAATATAAGTAAGTTAAATATTCCAGAAAGCAAATTTGGTTCAGTGTATGAAAGTCCCCATTGTGTACTTTAGTAACAAAATACCACAAAATATAAAATAAAATAAAGGATATAAACTCCATAATCATTTTAAAAGGTGAAGAAAAAGCATTTCATAAAATTCATCACTCATTTATTATAAAATCACTCAATAAAACAGGAAAAGGAGGAAATTTCTGCAACTTTGTAAGGGACATCAACAAAAATTACAGTTGACATCATAGTTAATAGAGAAAGATTGAAAGATTCCTCTATGATAAAAACAAGATAGAGTTAACTTCTTTTACTATTTCCATTCAACACTTCATTACAGGCTCCAACAGGATGATTACACAAGAAGAATAAATAAAAAGTATGTGGATTGGAATGGAAGCACTAAAATTGTGCATGTTCACTGAGGACATGATTTTTATATAGAAAATCCTGAGAAAGTTGCTAAACAAAATTTCTAATGCTAATAAATGAGTTTAGCAAAGTTTCAGAATAAGTGATTTTAATACAGAAATCGACTATCTCTGTATAATAATAATGAACACTCAAAATTACAGAAAGCATTATGTGACATAAATATTAAAGAATAAAATTATTAAAAATAAATTTAACAAAATAATTGGAAGATTTTATAGCTGAAAACCTTAAGATGTCACTGAAAATGATTAGAGTATACTTACATACTTTGCATTTATATATTAAAGATATAAATTAAGACATTAGTACTTTTACTTTAATAAATAATGATCTATTGTATCAACATTAAGTGATCTATTGAATCAATATCTGCTCTGTCAAAGTTCCATCATATATTTAAGAATTGACAGTCTGATTTTAAATTTCATATAGAAAATTCAATATACTCAGTTAAAACAACTAAAATGATCATGAAAAATAGCAAATTTTGAGGGCTCACAATTCTCAATGTATGATTTTTAATGTCATTAAAATCTATAATAATTAAGAATATGTAGCAGTAGACATAGATGTATTTATTAATAGAATAGAACCAAGAAGTAGGAATAATTACACATATAGTTAATTGATTTACATTATAATTGGCAAGAGAATTCAAAGAGAAACCAGTAGTCTTTTTAATGGAAGGTGCTGAGATAACTGGTTTTCTGAATGCAAAGAAATGAAGCATAGACTCTATGTCACTTATAGAAAAATTAACTCAAATTGAATCAAACACCTAATTATAACGGCTGAAAGCATAACACCTTAAGAAGCAAGTACGGACATAAATCTTCATTACCTTGCAATTAGGCAATGATTTCTTAGTTATGATACCAAAAATACAAGCTACAAAACAAACAGATTGCTTCAACTTCATCAAAATTAAAGTCTTTGTGCTACACAGTACTATCAAATAAGAGAAAAGGCCTACACAATATTGAAACTTGTTTGCAAACTGTGGATCATGTGAAAGATTATTACTATAGATTAAAAAAAACAATTAAAATGGCAATTATTTACATTAGATATTTGTCTAAAGAAAATATACAAATTGATTTTGAACAATGAAAATATATTCTGTATTTTAGTCACCAAATAAATACAAATCAAAAACATAAGAAGAAACTTTACACCTATTAGAATGTTCAAAACAAAAGAAATATGAAAAATAGCATGTGTTGGCCAGATGCAGAGAAATTGTAGCCCTCCTATATTATCAGTGGTAACTAGAAATGGTGTGGTCAGTTTGTTAAACAGTCTATCAGCTCCTAATGTTAAACATAGAGTCACCACGATCTCAAGCAACTCCCTTAGTGAAACCTTAGCCAGGATGTTCAAAAACACATCTACACGCAAACTTGCTTAGGAACATTCATTGCAGCACTATTGCTTAAAAACCTTAAGCATCAAAAACAAACTTTGCCCCATGGTGAATTGATAAAGAAATGTGACATATTCAGATAAATGAAGGAATTCTTGACATGTACTAGAATGTAGATTAAAATTTTAAATGCTATCAAAAAAGGCAGTTCCTAAAGCCTAAGTACTGTAAGAGTCTAGTCATATTAAATGTCAATAATTGGTAAATCCATAGAAAACAAGGTTACTGGCTGTCAGGAGATGGAAGATGAGCAGTATCAGATCTAACTGGAGTTGTTGGTTTCAAACACTAACAAAGAGATAGAGACAGCTGGTGTGGGCAAGGAGGGGCTGTCGTGTGCAGATACCTGGCAGCAGCTCTTACTGACGATGCCGTGAGAACCACAGCCTTACTTAAAGCTGCCACAGCCTTACACAAAATACATGTTTTGTAAGGACAGGTTTTAGTGACTAGCTGTGAAATCTTGGCTTCTTGACACCCTTGCTAGTGGTCCTTTTAGCCAAGGACAGTTGCTTCAAAACACTTTAAGCAATTTTTTTCATTTATCTCTGAAATCTTTGCCTTTCTTTGTTTGCCTAGATTCCGCACCCACGTCTTCCCACTGAAATGTTTACTTCTGAAAAAAACTAATCTTCAGAGAATGTTTCTCTTGTTATTTAGGTAGGTGGAAAGTGACTGCAGATTATATAGTTTCTATGAGTAGAGGTGAAAATGAGCTAAGTTTGGTATGCTCAAATTGTAGACTTTAAAAGGGTGACTTGTATGGTATGTGAATTATATCTCATTGCAATAAATTTCAGGAACAGGTCGTTGAAAACCTAGCTGTCAGGGTCTTTTCAGGATGGGAAAGCCACAAATATTGATTAGAACCAGGAAGTGGCAGGATTAGATAAATGAAGTAAACAGCATATTAAGAGGGTGCTTTGGGGGGCGCTGCGGGCTCATGTGCGCAGTGCTTCATAGCCTGCTGTTCTAGGGCTCAGCCAGCCTGGATTTCTAGATTGTGCCTCAGGTGCAGTGTCCTTAGCTGAGTTCATTGGAGAGGATTTTCTGCAGAAGTCCACAGCGTGGTCAGTGAGACTCAGAAGAGAATGATTCCTGCATCCTCCTTCCTTCGGTGAGCACGTCTTCACAACTGCCCTCCTCCATCCACTCTCCCCAGACCTAGCTTACTCCCGAACCTAGACTTTACAGAATCTCTTCCCAAAATGTCATTACAAAGAAATGCGAAACATGAAACTTTCATCGCGAAATAACCGCTCTTAGCATGAGAGGCTTTCTGATGAGGAGGCAACAGTGCCCTAATGAGGAACTTAAACTGCGGTCAGAAAAGGGAAACTCTGAAAGCATTTCAGAAAAGGGAAACTCTGAAACACTTGGAAGTCCCCTTCCCCAGCCCCTTCAATAGCAGATCAGAGCAGTCACTGGACAAGAAAGCTGCAGTGTCTAGACTGATTTTTCCCCCTTCAAAAAACCCTGATTCTAGGGCTGGGGATTCAGCGCAGCCGCATAAGCGCCTGCCTGTTAAGTGCTAGGTTGTGAGTTCGATCCCTGGTAACAAACAAACAAACAAACAAACACCCTGATTCTGTTGTGGCTAAGATAGGTTTTATGGAGAATTTACAGAGTATCCTTCCAAAAGCTAACTAAGAATCATTCTATCCAGTCCAAGAGGAAACTTCCTCCTCTACAGAAGTAAAGAAAGGCCCCAGGAAAACCCCTCCTCAGCAGAACCCACCTCAGAACAATGCCAGAATTGTACCCATGCTTGCTCAGAAAATACGTGACTCAGACATTCCAGAGACCAGAGAAGATGGTGAAAATTGACTATGAGATAGCTAGCACTGGGCCCAAGAGGCCAGTTAGTTCCTCGGCTTGGTGTAGCACTGTCAGCTACCACAGTGATGCTGCATGTGAGGAGTGTATCTCCCCTCCTTCCCCATGGTGAACCAGTGGACCAGGGAAGGCAGTATCAACAGGAAGCACACACTGAATGTTACACTTTCAAGACTGTTCAGAGACGGATTTTGAAGATTCTTTCAGGGAGAATGGTTGTGGGGTATGCTATTTATAATGAGTTCAAATCCCTCAAGTACTTTGGCCCCAAGTCCCTCGCATGAGATACTTCCTAAACACTTCTCCTCAGCCAGAAGATCAACTACCTGAAGCATGCTCCCACACCTCTGAGTACTCTCACAAGGGAGCTGCTGGACCAGAATATACAGGGAAAGTTGGACATTGCTCTATGGGAGAGTCCCAGGCCACCATGAAACTGTGCATATTGCTTGAATTGCACAGAACCTGTCCCATAATCACCTATACTCAAACTAAGCCCTGTCAGGTATCAAAGGCAGCACTCAGGAGAAATGACAGTTGGTAAACAGAGTTGTAGCACATCTGTGGAAGCCAAAAATGGTAGGAAGTGAGGCTTGACCTCAGATTTAGTAGCCGTTTCAACTCCATCTCAACTGTTGTGTTCTGTGTCAGGTTAAGTGCCCCATAGACCTATGGAAAGGGAAACCCTTCTGCTGGAAACCGGCCCTAGACCGTTTATTATGTAAATTATACTATCTCGCAATCTCAAGGTGCTTCCTGCTAGTCAAGCTTTCTGATTTCAAGAGACAGGGCATACTGGGCAAAATATAGTTTCCCATATTGCATTATTACTAGAGGAACCCATATCAGTTTTTAGGATGAAGGGCTATATTTCCAACTTGCCTTCCAATGCCTGAGTTCAAGTGATCCTCCTTTCATAACCTGCAGAAGACCTGAGAACACACCATGCCTTTCACGTCTCATTTTATGCCTTTTGTTGTCAAGTAATTAATGACATCCTTTTACTTTCAGAAGTTTACTTGTAAGACTGTGTCTAGATAGCTCAGGGATAGAGCACTTGCCTAGCACATGTGAGAACTTGGGTTTTGTTCTCAGCACCATGCAAAAAAGTATACTGGATAGATACTAAACTGTACAGTAACAATACATTTCACAGGCTCTCCGTCTGGATCGGAGCCTACATCTTGCATGGCATGGTATCACTTGTAGGCTTCCCCAGAAGCCATTGAAAGGGAACTAAGTTCTTAGGTTTGCAAAGCAGTGAGGTAAGAGAGTATATATAGCTAAAATTAAACTTTTCTGATCTAGAAAAGTAGTTTCTTATCAGAAGTATTGGATTTTTAAAAAATAGTTATTTCTGGTTTGTAGTTTATAAAAGAATTTATACTGTATTAAAGCTTTTTTAGTCATATTTTACCTTGATAAATCAAATCTGTAAAAATTCAAGTGATTTCATTTATACATTTTTATAATAAAAAAAGAAAAAGTGGATTTTCCACTTTTTACTACAAATGGTATTAAATTAGCTGCCAATATATAGATTCCATCCTTGTTCCACTCACCTATATTAGGAGACTGGAGGCAAAAAGATATCGTCTAACTGATCACAAGTTTGTGGACCAAAAGGAGATCGATATGCACTTATGTAAACTACTTCACAATATCCAGAAATCCCAGGCTTTGAGTTGGAAGGAGACTGGCATTGTTTACTGAAGCATTCAGCAGTGTTCTGTGTAGTGAAAGTGAAGGAGCTGAAAAGATATTTGTGGTGAACTCTTCTGAATCTACTGCTCTCTGAATTCTGCATTTTCTCTACTGTATTTCCAAGCCTTTTGTTGGCAGGAGGGGACTGTGAGAGCTGTCCAGCATAATGAACCATAAACACATGTGATGGGTATCATTTTAGACAGGGGGCACATGAAAGGTGGCATTGCATGTCTCCTTTGTCCTCTTCCCTTGAGGTTACAGCACAAGATTCCACATTCTTATGTTACCTACATAGAACAGCTCTCTACCCACCTGAGATGATTTCATAGGATGAGAAATGAAGCTTTATTTTCCTAAAATGCTGAATTTTTGTGTGATTTTAATAATTACTATGACTCTCACTTCAATAGTTCACTCAAATTTTGGAAACTTTATGCTTCCTCATGTAAACTTTGGGATCATAATCATTCTTAACCAGTAGTAAATTTAAGAGCTATGAGCATATCTGATGGCTTGGTACAAATATAGCAAATAGATGTTAGTTCTTCCTACTTGTATTTTATTATTTGCATAATAAATTGCAAACTAGATAGGTTATAATATAAAATATGCACATTTTTAAAAGTACAAATGAATAAACATTTCATTATATGAAAAACAAGTTCAATTTAGGGTTTGAAAATAACTGAAAAAAATAAAACATATACTGGAATTTGAAATAAAAGTGAATTAAAGAAAATTATAAAATATTCTACAGCATCCAAATGAAGTTTAATACATAATTTTAATATTTTGAAGTCTGATTGTATGATGTTTCTACTTTTGTTCTTTCTGCTCAGGATTGTTGTAACTCTCTGAGATCTTTTGTGGTTTTTTTAAATAAATTTAAGATATTTTTATCATTGACATTGTCTCCAGGTCACTTTAGGTAGGATAGGATCAATTCCATAGATTAAATCGATTATGGAATTGATTTAAATGTCCATCAATAGCTAAATGAGTAAAGAAAATATGATATTTACATATAATAGGACACAATTTGGCATAAGCAAGTTGTTATGATTTGTAACCACAATGCCCACATACCAAAGTCTTGGGAATTTATAGGGAGGACTTTTCAGAAGTGATGGGATTATGGGTTCAAACTGAAGGTATCCTTAGGAGTTGGGCCTGGGCAGAAGAGGTGGGTCTCTGAGGTGTGATTAGAAAGGGTGTATCTCCCTCCTGGACTGCTCTCTTCTGCCTCGGCTTCCTGGCTGCCATGATACGAACAAGTTTCCTCCACATAGATCCTTCCCTCATATGTTTTTACCTTACAGCCAATGACTGAGGATTATAAAAGTGAGCCAAAATTAATTTCTCCTTTAAATTGTGGTGTCAGGTATTATGGTTTCAGGAAAGAGGAAAGTGACTGAGACAGATTCCTTTATGGAGATGGGGCCATTGCTGTGACTATACCTGACCATGTGGAACTTGTCAAGGAGAGAAATTTGCAAAGGTTTATAGGTGAGCCTAAAGAAGCTATAGAATGCTGTAAGCAGAGCTTAGTGGAAGATTCTGCTCAGAACTTGAAAGAGTAGAAAGCTGACAGGAACAGAAACAGTAAAGGCCAGGCTCAAGAGGTTACAGCCGGGAACAAGGACCATATTGGCAGCTGAACTACAGGCTTTGTTTTATGCTCTGGTAGAAAATTTACATACATTTTGTTCATGTTGTGAGATTTTACTGAAGAACTGACATTAAAGACAGTGGATTAATTAATCTGGCAAAGAAAATTTCCAGGCAACTCTCTACTCAGGATGTGGCATGGGTAGTGTTCACTGCTTTTATCAAAATTTACACTGTGCAACAGGAGAAAAGAACCACTTAAAATGTATTCAATGTCCCCAGAAAGGAAGCATCTGCAAATCTGGAGCAGAGGAAAACTTGGTTGCTAAAAAGATTAGCATTACAAAGAATCTAGTCAAGTGCTTTGCATCAGGACAATAGAAATGGTGCTTTCAAGGCATTTCGGAAATCAGCAAGACCTCATGCTTTGCAAACTCCAAAGTATAAAAATGAGACATGGTGCTTTGAGAAGAGAGCCCCAGAAAGTCTGCTCAAGAAAGACTTTCAGGGACTTGGTTCCTTGGGATTCATTTCAAAATGCCCAGGCATCATAATGCCCAGGAGCTTCTGCAACTGTGGTCCTAGAAGGCCTGGCTAATGTTGGAGCAAGTGGCATCAGTCACATGGTATTGATTTTACAGAAGAGTTGAAACCAAGGGTTCTGGGATCAGGAGGCTTCCATCCAGATTCCATAAGAATGCTTGGGAGGCCACACATTGGGCACCCAGTGTGCGAAGCTGTGAGAGTGAAACCGAAAGTGCAGTGGAGAACCTCAGGTTAGAGAAAACAAGCAGATAGCATGTGTGAGGAAAATTGCAAACAGTGAGTAAATCCATACCCAGAGAGCTGCCATTTGAGCTTCAACAGGCATTTGGGTTTTCATCTCACCAGGAACTGCTTTTTGTTTGATAGAAACTGCTGTTTCCATCTTGCCTTGGTCTTATTTCTATCTGTCTATCTCTCTCCTCTGGAATAGGAATATGTATCCTATGCCATTTTCTGAGAAAGATGGAAAGAAAGTGTTTGGTTTTCTTTTTGATACTAGCAAGGTTTGAAGCTAAGAATTGGCTTTGAGTTTTTGGAGATTTTTAAACATGGACTTTTCTGCAGTGCTGAAAGTGTTAAGACGTTAGCAACTTTTAGAGGTGAATTAAATATATTTTGTATAAAAAATCGCACATGAGCCTTTTGGTGGCCAGGGCAGAATGGTATGGTTTGGACTGAGGTTATTACCCCGAAGCATCATGATAATACAGGCTAGGCTTTTGGAAAGTGACTGGATCTCAGGTTCCCATCCGAAAGTGCTGCTAGAAAGTGGATCTGCCTTAAAGAAGTGAGTCACTGGGTCTGTGATTCGGAATAGTGTATCATCTTCCCTATCTTTTTTCTGCATCTACCCATCACAATGTGAGTGGTTTTCCTCTACGTAGGTCCTTCCTCCGTTCCTGTCCTCTGTAGGATCCATCTGACTTGGCCTGAAACTCCTGAACCTGCCAGCCAAAATAAACCTTCCCTTCTTTATGTTGTGAGTGTCAGCAATTGTGTCTCAGCAATGAAGAAAGGGAGACAAAAAGCATGGAATCCCATTATTTGAGACAAAATAGATGGATCTGTTAGACACTAAAAAGAACTCAGGCACAGAGAAACAAGACTGCAGAAGTGGAAGCTGGAAAAGGTTAACCCACAGAAGCTGACAGCAGATACATGGCTGCTGAAGACTGGCAAGAGTAAGGGGCGGATATGAGGAAGGGAGAAACCCAACAAAGGCACAATGTTGTTTAGTAGGAGAAACAAGTTCTGGGATTCTATAGCACAACAGGGTCAATATTATAATATAAAAGAGAATACATTATATATCTCAAAATACTTGGCAGAGAAGAATGAGTAGATTCTCCATGAAGAAAAGATAAAAATTTATAGCGATGAGTGTGTTACCTTGAACTGATCACTACCCAGGCTATACAGGAACTGACCTATCACATTGTACTTTATCATGATTTAAAAATACGACGTATCAAACAAAATCTTTAAAGTATTTAAAACGCATAATTTAATGTCTCAGAAGTTTTAGCTCCTTTTATTAATAACTATCAAATGAAGGACAAAGAAAAGCATGCAAATTACATGGCTTTTGGGTTTTGGGCACATGAAGAAAACACAGTAAAGGAACAGTGAACATGAGAAAAGAGGCCGGTGTTTGGTCTGAGTTCAGTGGAGATGAAGCAGAGATCCACATGCAGGCAGTGGGCTGGAGGCAGTAGATTATTTTATCTCATTTTTCACTTTTTGGGAATATTTCTTTTTCCACAAGATGTGAATTCTTTCCTTCAACCCAGGATAAATTCAATTAAAATAAAGTCAGACACCACAAAATAACAAAACTGAACTAAATACCAATTTTTACCAATGCCTCTCTGCCAAAGGCAGTTCAGGCAGGGAAAAAAAATTGTCCAAAATAGCAGAATTAAGACTTGATTCTATCACTGAATAAGAAGTTGAATAAGAGTTGACTCCATCACTCAATATGAGCTGAAAATAGACCAGTTGTTGTAAGAATGAAAGGGAGCTATTCACATCCTTTATATCTGAACAAAGTAAGTATATTTACTATGAGACATTTATTCAAAGAGGCAAGGTCTGGTGAAATATGTTCACTTATGTGAACATTAAAATGATTCAATGAAAACTAAAATATGATTGAACATGCTGATATATTTTAGTGAGTGATGATTCATTTGATCAGTGCATTTAGACTAAAATATCTATTTATTCATCATGTTAATTAGATTAAGTGGCCAAAATGTTCCCTAATGCTGTATCATGTTGCATAATATTGGACACATAGTAGGCACAAAATATGTTATTTCCTAACTTAAAGATAACCTTGAAATTGAAACTCTTTTATTTATCTGGGCAAGGCAATTTACAATTCATTCTCCCCAAGGGCTCAAAAGCCAATTACACCAAACCAGTCATTAAAAGTCACACATGGTGCCCTAAAGGATAGGTGTTATAGCATAATGAGAATTACATCCATTAAAAGTGGGTGTGTATGGAGTACTGGGTTACCTGTGTTTCCCTGTCAAGCCTTTTCTTTTCACATCCACAGCAGCCTCCCACGATCCATCAATCAGAAGAATTAATGGTGTGTCTACCAATTCAAGCCATATGGAGATGATCAAGGCATCATAAATTGTGTTAGAGCAAATAAAGCCTGCAAATTGGGGCTGCAAGCAGAGCAATCAAATTTCCCAACTACCTGCTTGCACCGGAAAATGTGTCAGTGATGAACAGCTGAGGTGAAAACAATATGTCAAGTAGGGACATACAGTGTACCACCACTCAGGAACAGAAGGTGGAGCAGGTGTGTGGGTCCCTCTAGGAGGAAAAGTAAGACACCTTGAAGAGATAGGTCAACATAAAACACCAAGCCCTCAAAACTCAGTAGTTTGAGATATTCCTCCAGGTGAAATGCCAGTGGTAAAAATCTTATTGTCTGGGCAGGGCAGTCCCATCTCTTCTGCACCAAACACTGTGCCTCTATTATTCATTCATTCTACCATTCTAATTTTTCTCATCTCCACTAAGAT
This sequence comes from Hydrochoerus hydrochaeris, assembly GCA_004027455.1. Lineage (NCBI taxonomy): Eukaryota > Metazoa > Chordata > Mammalia > Rodentia > Hydrochaeridae > Hydrochoerus > Hydrochoerus hydrochaeris. The sequence continues at coordinate 94,443 of PVLA01003336.1, forward strand.
GTATCAGATATATAACATCCTATCTTCCACTGAATCTGAGACAGACAGGGCTTGCAAACAGAGCCTGAACAAAAGGATATGAAAGAAATTTTATTTACATCTGTTAGGGAAATAGTAGCTCTCCTGAAAAAAGTTAAACAAAAGGGAGGTCAGTTCTTGGCTATCTATTGGGCACTGCAGGGAAACAGGGTGTTGGTTGCCTGTGAGCTGCAGTTATATAGTTATGTCTATCTGAGTGTGCAAACACAGGAGCAAAGTGTATGAAGCAGAAAGGAGAGAGGAGATTAAGAGCTGACTCCACCTCTGATTTATTAAATAACCTCTAGAAACATTCAACTTCAGCTCTCTTGTGCCAGAGGTCTATAAATGTTCTCATCATTAAACCACTGCTTCTACAATATCAATATGCACAGAAATCATTTGGGGGTCTTGTCATCTTTCAGACTGTGATTCTACAAAGCCACAGCAGTGCTTGAGAGTCTGTATAACTAACAAACAGATGATGGCCATATTCATATTAAGTAACCAGTATTTGAGATATTTAAAATGTTGGTTTCTGTTACTCCCAATCAAAAGCATACTCAGTGATACTTTTGAACAAACATCGAGAGACTTGGAAGTTTAATCCACCTAAAAATGTGCACAATGAACTTTAGTAACTCACTTGTAAAAAAATCTGCATTTGAGATTACTGCATGTGAGGGTTTGGAGACTGTCACAGTCTAACTTCAAATTCTAGTTCTAATATTACACACCGTGTGACACTGCTACACATTTGTTTAAGCTCTCTGAATCTTGATTTCAGAATACAGGTTTCTCTAGAAGAAATACAGGTTTCTCTATTTCATATGTTTGGTTTGAGAATTAGTTGAGGTGATATGACTAAAAGCTTAAGTGGAAAAAACTTTAATTCCATTGCTATTGTGTTACCGGCAGGATGGAAATCTCCATTCTCAGACTTCACTCATGGCATGAGTTAAAACGAAACCAAGTCTGGTAAATATGAAAGGTTGTGGCCATCAGCACAAACACTTTCATAGTGACTGAACTGCGGTGTTACAGTGTGCAGTGCTTATATCAGACCAGCACAAGCTTAATTGCAAGTCTGAAAAAGAATAATTAAAAGTATACTTCATTGTGACTTGTTTCCCTTTTAAAACTTAGTTGCTTTGTTTGTGGATGAGAGATGATTTTTTAAAATTCAAAGACTCTCCTAACATCATTGGAATAGTGCCAAATGAAATAAAATTGTTGTTAGCAGATTGGATTAGTGGTAAACCAAATCTATTTCCTATAGTGGGACAAAGTGAAAGGAAATGCAATTTTAACTTAGATTGTGAATAGGATTGTAGGTGCCTGCTATGACTGTAAATGCAGCAATGTACTTTCTGGATGTGTAGTGTTTAAATATTGCATGAGATTTTCATGTTTAGAGGCCCAGATATTTTGATTAACAAAATGTTTTTTGATATATGGATGTCTTCTGTAATAATTTTGTAACATCCCTATCAAGACACCTGAATAAGTAACTCTGGTAGTTATTTTCCAGGAATATAAACCTCCAGTAAAAAAAAATTGATGGGTAAGAATCATTCTTAGATATATCCAGCAGAAAAGGAAAACATGTTTTAATACTATATGTTTTCTCATCATCAGGGGATTCATTCATGTAACTTCAAATATACTACAGCAGTCTAACATATCAAACTATCCTTTAATTTTAGTATTACTGTTGCCAAATCATTTTCAAAAATATCTGTAAGTATATGGCTAAATATCTAAAATTCTTCCTTAGATGGCATGGCATGAGTTAAATTTTTCCTTATTTCAGAGGTAACATAGCAAGTAATTGAGAATATGGACTTTAATTTTACTGGAAATTCATTATAGTCTATTTACTTCTTAGTCATGTAAATTTGGGTAAGTTTCATAATTCTTTAAGATTCAACTTCCTTACATATTATATCAGAATAATAACACTATTTCAGGTCATGTTAAAGAAACAGTTTAATAAAACTTGTAGAGTACTCTGCATACGCTGAGCACTTAGTAAGAGCTCAGTGTATTTTAGGTAGACAGCATATTCAAACCTCAAAAGAAGCTACATTTTTCCTTTTCATTTTATTTGTCTTTTTCTATAATCACAATAATAAACTCTTACAGAAAAATGAGAAACTTTCTCTACAAAACGGAACCTGAGTCAACAGCTAGTGCACGTGTACTTTATTTTGGAGAGTGATCCTGAGAAAGAGGAGAAGAGTGAAAAAGGGGAAAAGAGAAAAAGAAGGGTAAGGAACTGTGGGCAGCTAAGGCCCAGGAAATCTTCCAAGGACCATGCGTAACACTGAAGGAGTGATTATAGTCACCTGCTCCAGTTTTCCATTATTTGGGTTTCAATAGGGCATTAGCACTCTCATGCAGGTTTGTGGTGCATAAGAGATGGATTTATTGGCTCTAGCAGGTAGCCAGCAGTAGTATCCCACAGTCCTAACAGTAGAAAGTGAAAAAGAGCACAGTTAAGACTTCAGGTTATATTTATGCAATTCTGGTCTCTGCAAAATACGAGGGTGGTCAGCGCACATGAGAAACGAACAAAGGAATTGTACTTCATATGGGATTCTTACAGAAGCCATGTGACTTCGGCCACCCTAGTGACCTGTGAACAATTCATTCCCAGGTGACTCTCCTGTGAAGCCCATCATTTGAGAGTCAATGGCTGAAATAATTCTCTTGTAAGGACCACTGCTTCAATTGGTTCATTCTGGTTGATCTGCAGCTGATGCCTGCCAGTCTCTAAGTGGTGACAGGTATACTAAACAGAAGGAAAAATGGTTCTCCAGGGAGATTCATGCTTTGAAGAACACTGCCTTCCTTCAGTTCTTCAAGGAAACTCAGCAAATCAGCTTCGATTCCTTAGGCTCTGAAGGCTGAGTTGGTGCACTTGATGGAAACAAAGTGAAACCAAAAAACACTTTTCTCTCAAAATAGCTTCAGAAAGTTTGTGTTTATGTTTCTAAAGGAGTTAATATTACTTACCTTTTTAATATAATTTTTAGTTTCTCTTGGTGTTTTTAAGTAGAAAAACAACACTTCAAAAAGCTTGCTTTTGGATTCTTAGGAAACACTCAAATGCATAAATATGTTTGAAATTATGGCATTGTTTCTAGGAAAAAGTTATAAAGTAAAATATATATTTAGCTTGTTTTGTTCAGCACTGAGATTAAAGCTAAGGCTTACTGCATCCTTGGTAAGTCTCCATGTGTTGGTGAACATTTCTTTTATCAAAAATTGCCCAGTTATTAAAACTCAAAGACTCACACAGATGAACACTTTCTACCTTCCAGTTAAGCAGTATGTTTTCATTTGGTATCTATTTAGCCTTCAAGGTGAAAGTGGGTGCCACACAAACATCTTTCACATTGTAAACTGTATTAAATTAATTGAAAATAAACACTGATAATAAAACAGGAGAAATGAAGAACAGTAGAAGGTAAATATTTTTTAAGTGTTACTCAAATAGATATTCAATAAAACCACACCTTTCAGACAACATAATTATCCGCATTGTAAAAAATTCTAGTGGTCAAAGTTTAAAATATTGATTAAAAAGCTTTGATTGGACTTCAAATCAGCCTAAAAAGAAATTTGTCTTAATAAAATAGGCAAAACTTTCTTTTTAAACATTACAACCTATTTTGTCAAAAAATGTGTTTACTGTTACTGAAAAAGACCTCAAATGGGTCTTTCAGAAGAGAGGGCCTTTTCCATTTTAATTGATTCTAGTGCAGCAGTGAAGATGCAATACCAAAGCATCCTGAAGTCAAGTGAAAACATCCCTCCCCACCAACCAATTTTGGGTCAATCCTTTGACAAAACAGGAGGATGATTTAGCAATTCTCTGACATTTTAATTTCTCCTCCTGGTATTTTGACATCATGATAATGCAGTCTTTCTTTTCAACTATTTTTTAAAAGCCATGAAAACACACTACGCCACATGGGTTTTTCTGAACTTCAAATCTTAGGTATAACTGACTCGACACAATCAAGTTTATTTCGCACTCTTCCGTTACTACTGTAAATCAACACTGCAAGGAATTGATGTATTTTGTGCCTTTGATTCAAATTAAATAGCAACCACTGCTGTTTGTGAACTTTTGGGTCAATTAATAAAAAATAGTTCTCACCAGAAAGATTTAAATGAACCAGGAACAATGAATTGGGCAGGCCTTGGATAGAAACTGGGAAATGAAATAATCCAGATCTTTGCTTTTACAATAAAAATCAGAATTGATTATGTACTGAGACACAAAAGCAAAAGGATCAAATTTTTTTTTCCTTTTTAAAAAAACCCTTCTCCACCAAATGAGCAAAATAGCACTCAGTGGCTTTCCATTGTTAACAAAATTTTTTTATCGAAACTATAATTTAATATTTAAGTATCTAATTTACATGTGACAAGGTATCATTTTCAAAAATTAAATTGCAACTAGAAAACTATTAACCACTAAAAACAATACCAAACACAACCCAAGCATTTATAGGAAAGCAACAGCTAGGATTTGAATTGGAAAAAAAGGTCATCATATTTGGCTCATTAAACAAAGCATCCATTATAATCTGTAAAACAGCATCTTTTCTAATTCATCAAAAGTTTACCCTTTATAGCATGAATAACAAAGAAAGATAGATTCACTGACTGTATATGCACACGTGCGTATATATATATATCGTGGACATACACTCGTGTGTTGGTCTAAGACTTCCTATCTACTGATAACTGGCTGAACTTTGGAAGGTGCTGAAATCCATATTTCTACAAGTCCTTCGACTCAAGAATACCTTTTTAAAAACAGAAATTACATAAAATACTGTTTTTTATTAACAATATTTTCTTAAGTGTAATAATAGACAATGAAAGAATTGCACTTATTGTAAAGGTACAGTAGTGTTAGAATGCAGCTCAGCCATCAAAGATCAGGGACTGTATTACTGACGGTGTGTTGTGCATTATATGCAAAGATGGTGATGGCCAGGGAAATTAAAAGAGAGCAACTAGTTACAGAACAAACGGGGATAACAGAAGAAAACATGCACTACTCCTACTTTAATGTGAAACTGATTCCTCCCCTGAAACCTCCCTTTGACCTTCCTTTTACAAAGAAACAGGTTCTGCACTCTTGGCAACACAGTAGCCTTGGACCTCCGTCTTGAGATTTGAGTTCATTGTCTCTGAGTGTGCTGTTCCAGCGTCATCTCCTTAAGCTGCCTTTGAAATCTGGAGCGTCCACGATATGACAATCTCTTGGTTACATTACACTGAGCCTTGCTATCCCCTTCAGTTCTGTATAAATAGGGTCCATTATTCATCTTCTTCTGGTTCCTGTGATAACACAGATATTTCTTCCTTTAAACAATCACTGAAGAATCTGAGGATTGTGCGGTAGAGATGATATTTGCTCTTCTCTGACACATTATGACCTTCATCTGGGTAGACCTAAGGCAGTGACAGGAAGCATGATTTCAAATTACCAAAGCATCTATTATCCGTCAACACACATACGTTTAGTCCTGTAGCTGAGGGGCTTTAAAAAATAATATCTAACTAGAGGATGAGAACTTAGCTCAGTGCACAGCACTTTCCTACCATATTCAAGACCCCAGGTTCGAACCCTAGTATAGGAAAAAAGTAAATAACAAAAGGAAAAGTAATATCTAACAAAAACCAACTGACCTAACCAAACTTTGAGCTCTTTAAGCTAAACTTTTCAAAAGATTATAATCATGTGAATTGATATTTGAGACAAAACATTTCCCTTTGTATTTAAATTAAGATCTGTTGTTCAAAAACAGATCCCATATTCATATCAGCTTGGATGGTATTAATGTTCTCTCTTTGACTAAACTGTGGACAGTGTTTTTACTGAATATAGAGAGGATTTTGACCTCTAATACCTAAAGTATGTACTTTAGAAAAACCTCAATTATATACACTTTTTCTGCTCCTCTGACATTTCTGAATGTTTTCTTCCATCTTTTTGTCAGTTTCACAATCCAAACCATGTATTTCTTAACCATATGGCAGCCATCTATTTGAAATGTAAACATCTAAGGAAGCAAATATTTTTATCTCATTGTTTCTGTGGGACCGTAGGAACTTGCTGCTACTTGAGGGCATCTCAGGAACCAGAAAAATCTCATCCATCACAGGTTATGAGGTTTAAAACTGTAAACTCATGTCAAAGACTTTTGTACCTAGGGACCCTGTTCATAAAAGACCTCTTTGGGAATTGTCTCCCTGGGATTCATTCCCTATGTTGAGTTTTGAATAAAAGCAAAGACTGTTGCAACTGTGATTTAAATGGATTCAGTTATAGGAAGAGACCTGACCTTGTGTAGATCAAAGTGGTTTCTCAAGCATCCTGAGCATTATGGGTTCATGAAAGCTTCCAATGAGATTTCAAATAAATTCCTGGGAAGCCTGGCGATATGGGGCAGGATCAGAGTGCTTGTAAACAATGTCTGACGTGACATATGGAACTGTAAGAGTGCTATTGAAGCTGTAATGGAGATCCCAGAGTTGGAGATATCCGGAAGGTGTGGCAGTTGCAGACACTGAAAAGAAGTAACTCAAGAGAGTGAGTATGTGGTCTGGTACTACCACACATATGTGCCAGGGTGCTCAAATCTTTGGAGCTTACATTATGCCCCTAGATGCTCTGAATAATGGACATGAAACTACAGTATTTAAGGTATACACTCCTGCTGTGTTTTGGCCTAATTCTTCCTTAATATTTTCTTATTCTTCCCATTTGAAATGATAATGTTTGTTCTCTCCCACTACAGTAAATTGTAAGTATATAAATTTATGTTTTTTTTTTTTATAGGAGTGAGTTCACAACTGAGTTTGCATTACATCTCAGAGCACATAGGACCTAGACTTTTCATCAATATTGAGACTTTTAGTATTTTTGTGACTCTGGAAAATGGACTGAATTTTACATTGTGAGACTGTGTGACTCACTGGAAGTCAGGGACAAAATAGTGTGGTTGGGTTATTAAAAGCTCTCTAAAATCCTGTGTGTGAAACGCATGTTTCCAGTACTTTGGTACTTCTGGAAGGTGGTGCGTCCTATAGGAGGTAGGAGCTAGTGAAAGGAGGGTGTGTGCATTTTGATGGGGATGTGGGACACTTTTCTATTTCTCTGTTTCTCAGCTTCCATGAGAGGCATATAAGCCCTTCACCACACACATTCATCATGATGTACTGCACAGTCACGGGCCCAAGGTGAGGGGCCAAGTGACCACAGACCAACACTGAAACTGTGAGCCACAATATATCTTTCCCTCTTTATAAATTGATTATGTCAGATATTTTGTCACAGAAAGCTAACATTGCCAGGGATTTAGCTCAGCAGCTTAAGCACCCACCTGATGAGTGCCAGGTAGTGTGTTTGATCCCTGGTACCAAAAAAAAAAAAAAAAAAAAAAAAAAGAAAGCTAGCACATTGGTCTTTCACATGCCAGAAAACTAAAATTACTTATTTTTCTTCTCTGGCCCTTGCATCAGGCTGATAGTTTTTGATAGTACTCTTATCCCCCTTCTAGCACAATGATCACCATAAAATAAGTCCTTGATAAGTATTTATCAAGTGTATAAATACACAGATATAAATTGTTATGTGACACTTTATCCTCTCTCCTTTTTTAAAATATTTCTCCCAATCATGTTTATCTCTAATTTTTGTGATGAGTGGAATAAACTGCAGAAAAGACAAAATAATATGGAAAATGATTATTTTAAAAGAATTCAATATTAGTAGTAAGAATAAAAGTTTGAGAAGAAAAGGAAATTTTTAGAAGGGTTTATGCAATTCACTTGCACAGAATAAGCTGTCCCACATTCTAAATGTAATTAGGAACCAATAACACAATCTTTGTACCTAAAAAACACACTACAAAATTGTTGCATTAAAATTAAAATAATACTGAAAGTGTGGCTGTATCTTACAAGTAAAAAAGGAAGGTACAAAAAGACATTTGAGACCTATAGTTTGCATCCTGAACAGTTTGCAAAGGCCTATGTTTTAAAGGACGGCACCACGGGGAAGTGGCCATAGCTAAGAGGTGAGGCCTAGTGAGAGGTCCATTGGTTACCGGGGGCCTGCCCTTGAAAAGGATTGTGGGAGCCTGGCTGTTTCCCAACCGTCTTTGCTCCACGGCTCCTGACATGTTCTGCTCTGTTCTTCAGTAAGCTTTCACCACGATGGGCTATGCTGCCTCATCTTACTTCCAGCCCAAAGCGAAAGACGAACTGCCCAGGGATCGTTAAGTGCTGAACTCTGAGCCACAACAGCGCTTTTTCTAAGTTTATCTCAGGCATGTGCCATATGACAGAAAACTGACCAATGGAGCACTTTTCTTAAAAAGTCTTACCTGCATTGTATAATTTACTCCAGCTTGTATAAGATGTTTGATTAATTCTGCTGAATGCTGGAAGTGAACTTTTGCTGTAAGAAATTAAATTATTACATTTGAAGAAAATACATTTGCTGGGGAGCTAGAATTTTTCATATGATTTTATTTTCAAAGAGATGAATTATTTTCTGTACATCATACATTAAAAAATCTAATTTGGTTTTAACTTGAAAGCTGTTAGATATAATGATTAAATTCTAGTTTCACATTATAAAAAATAAACTGATTCCACGGGAGTTATAACTAAAGCTTACATCTGTAGAAGTTGGTTTACAGATATAGTTTATTGGGCATCACTTATTATGTGTAGTTGTTCACATATTTTGCATGTTATAAATTTTTTAACATAGTAAATGTGCTGGGTGGCTATTAGTACAGCAAAACTGATTTCTGTTCCTTAATGAGGATTCCTTGGGCCCAGTCTCAGTTAGATACTGGCATTCTGCTTTATTACATAAATTAGAACAGAATGCCTCATGTTGAGAAAATACAGTACACGTCTCATTACTCAAGTACTAAATATTTAATGTAGAACATACTTATTACTTCTGTTTCCTTCTCTCTTCCTTCTGCTGAAATATAAAGTCCAAAAACTGAAATAGGCAGCACAGTGACTCTGGGTTTGGTAGAAGTGTTGGCTGAGTAGCTGTGAAAACTCAGATTAGTCATTCAAATTTCTGTTCACACAGCAGTTGGTTCAGATGCCACCTGGACTCTTCCTTTGTGCACTGTGTACATCTGTGAATTTCCGTAATTAACTTCTAAACTAGCATTTCATAACTCTCTGTAAAATCAGGACAGCCTTATCAATAATTTAAGGTTCTTTAATATTCCAGTTCCATGATACCAAATAATCATATTGCATACATAGACTAAAGAATTCCAAATAAGTACTTTAAAAAATATGCCCAAGATCTTTTTCAAAATTTTCCCATTATGCTTAATGGGAAAATTATCATACCAACTTTAAATAAGTACAAACTGCTTAGCAAATGTAAGCTACTAGGAATGCTAATTAATAGGGCAAAGACTAAGATAAAATAATCCCTTATAAAGCTGTATTGTCTAATGTATGAGTAGTATCTGTAATTTCTTCATACAGATACTACTAAAAAGACAAATGAACAAGCTGGGCATGGTGCATGCCTCTATCCCAGCACTTGTGAGGCTGAATCTGGAGAACTGTAGCCAGTTCAAGGCCAGCCTGGGTTACACAGTGAGTTCAAAGCCAGCCTGAACTGCGTAGCAAGACTCTGTCTCATCTGCCTTCCCAATTTCATGTGAAAAAAAAAGTACAAATAAATCTTCTTTTTGCATTTTTTCTGCTTTGTTTCTAGAACAAAGTGTGGACATTTTCTGTTTGTCTCCTTCCTCAGGCCAAATGTTTGGCTGTGTGAACTGATTTAATAAGATATTAATAAAGGAAGCATTATAATGTCTTTGTAACTCAATGGCCCCTATCCCCTAGAAGTTGTGCTTTTGTGCACCTGTGCATGTGTGTCTTCTTGTTTACACATATGCACAGTTGAATTCCTCTGAAGGAACCAGGACTCAGTTTCTATGTTTTCTCAGATAGGCAAAGCACAAGACCCAGGAGTGAGTGAGTCAGATAGGAATTACCTGGTGTCCTGACTATGGATGGCTTTACCATATCATAAGCTGAAAGAATGCTAACATAGTATAAGGTGTGGACAGGAGGCTAAATAATTCACCTTTCAATATAACTGATTCACATGATGGAGCTGCAGTGCATGGTAAATAAGAACTTCAGCACCTGAATCCACACCTCCATCTACTAATAATCAGGGGCTTTTTCTACTATTTATGTCACCAATCTACTAAGTAAGAAGATAGTATTAAATAAGAACATAGTAATACCAATCACACAGTGTTATTGTGCAGAACAAATCAGATAATATAAAATGTCTTAGCACATTTTCTGACACAAAATTAGTACCTAATAATTACTAATTATTATAACCATTGTTGATGTATATGTAAGATCTAAATAGCTTAAAACAGGGTTCTAATTTCCTGCATAAGTACTGTGTTCTCTTTCAGTATATTCTACCCATGGCTGTAATTAAATGTTTTTAGGAAGAAATTTCTCATTTGTAATAGTTTTCAACTTTCAGAAAACTTGCCAAGACAGCACAAATAGTTTCTGCATATACCTCTCCCAGTTTTTTCTTGTGCTAACATGTTACATTGTCTTGAGACTACCTCAGCTTACTCGCCAAGTAGCCTTGGATAAATATTTCTTTCTTGAAATTGATTTTTCTCAGCCATGACAATAAGTACTCAATCTTCTATTGTAAGGTATCACATGGGAAAATGAATATGTAAAATTATTTGAGCCCTACATGCTTTATGTGAGGATAGTTATTTAGTACCGATAATATTAATCTTCCCTACTTCTCACGTTTAACATGATAAAAAATGATGGATGATATGAATGTGAGTTGAAAATTTTTCTTTGCTCTTTTCACTTAAGGGAGTAATCTCACCAGAATTTCACGTTGGTACTTGCACCTTTTTGCTGACTCAATGAGATGCAAGTGGGTTTCCAGTGGAGGTGCACTGAGTAGCTCTGCAGCCATGGTCACTAAATATTGATAAAAATGTTCTCCTCAGTCGCACTAAACACTCAGTCGCAGGGTTAAAAGCAGCCAGTGGTACTACGTTCAGCAGCACAGGCAGGCTATTCCCACTGTCCCAGGGAAAACCTTATTGGATGCTGTTATTTGAGGATAACCATCTCCCCTCAGCCCTCAATTTTTTCTTCCCACTTTCTGCAATGCATCCGGTTCTTTGTGCTACTTTCTGCTCTCCACTCCAGCAGCCTCCCAGGGCTTCCCATTTGCAGTCCTAAAATGTATCCTTTATAAAAGGTCAGATCTCATCAAACAGCAGCAGCAAATAAAAAAAAAAAAACTTACTGTCAGCAGTTCCATGAATTATTAATATATTTTCTTCTTTTAAGCCATGTATATTATGCAGTACACTGGATGCCTATAAAGACAAACACAAATTTATATCTACAGACCTATCTCAAAAAGCAATTTGACTTCATCTTTAGGACAAAAATGCCCTTCCTTGTCATTTTTAAATTAGTTACCTGGTAAGTGCTTTCTTCCTTAGATGGCATACCAAGGTATCTTTCAGAGAACGCAGAAGCTGCGGCCCAACAGAACAGAAATTCAAGAATAAACTAAAAACATAGCATATTTTATTATTTATTTCTACATTTCAAATTTAATCATCATGCTTCAGTGAAATCGATTGAATCAGGGCAGTGATAAACAACTCAAAACAGGCCTAATAACACATGATAAATGAGCTCAACTGAGCTTTTCTTCATTGGGATTTTGTTTTCTACAAATCAATAGATTGTATTAGGTCAGTTTATAGGATGTACTCACCATACAGCTTCATGTCTGTGATGGGTGCAACCACTGATCCACATTTAAAAAACTTTTCATCTGACTTTAAGATCATTGATGCAATGTATCCACCATATCCCTGGCGAAAAATGAACAAGACAAAACAACTCTTCCTGGAGATATTTTTAGTTTTTGATCACTACGTGATAATGTACACATCAAACTTTCATCCTATGTCAGACTTGAAAAAAGAATGCACGACAATCACTGTGCAGATAAACATTTTCGGCAGTGGGTAAAAGTTATATATTCTCTTAATAAGCTTACTCATATATCAAATCACTTATAGATCACTAAATGTAAAATATTTGTTCCATGATTGCATACTGTATAACTAAGAACTGTTCCAAATAATTTGAAACTAGGTAATTAAAGCACTCTTTAAATTGCACATCATTTTAAGAAAATTTAATATATTTTTAATAAAATTCTTTAATACTAATGATGTTTATGGAAATTGGTAAGGAGAATAAAATGTTTAAAACAGATCATCACAAATACAGATTCTGATTTTAGTTCCTGGTAGAATTCAGCAAATATCACCCCCATTATGACTGTAGAAAACCAAAATCTACCATCTCAATTATGGTTTTCTGGCATAAGAATTATTTTGGGCTATCTTGAGACTTATCAGACACAGTAGCACTTCCAAAAACAATGTTAAGGATGCCGTTTTGTGAGAGAAATCTGTATCTGTAAAGGAAGTTTCATTTTGTGAGGGTATCTTCCTTTTGTAGCAAGAAAAGAAGGATGTTTAAATCACTAGCCCCTGTCATCCCTGGAGAAAATACCAATTAAAATCTACATGACAAGCCCCACCCCTGTTTTATGGTAGTCGCCTCTACTTGGGTCCTTCCTAATCCCCTTTTCCTCTTTTTTAAAAAGAAGCAATTTAAACGTGAAGTCTAAGACAAAACTTTGAGATCTATTCTAGAGATTTGATATTTGACTATCTCTTATGTTTAGGGAAACATACATGCAAGAGTCACAGATATGCAAAATTTGGAATAAGTATATTAATATACTGATATATGTGCATTAATATAATATGTTAAATACATCAATATATTTTAAAGAAATATAAAAGGATAAAGAAAAAAGAAAGAAAATTACTGGTATAAGGCTAATAAAAGAAAGATCCTTGAAAATTTTGTCCTTAGAAAGAGTATTTCTAGTGTATTGTTTCTTGGTTTCTTTTATGTAAATAAGAGCAGAATGATGCAGCCAGGAGATGTCAAATATTTTCCTCAAGGGGGACTTTTTTCTACTGTGCAGTGCATCTGCAATCTTAGCTGATGCATGCACGTTTCTTTTCTGTTGTGAATTCCATGAAGGGCAAACCTACTTTCAAATGATAATCATCTGACTGCTTAGGTAACTTCACTACGCTGAGAGAATAACTGAACATCATAATCACAAAATTCTAGTCTTCAGAACTGTATATTGTGTTTAAATATCTAAGATAATAAATTGACATTATATGTTTCTGTTTGGTTTTTACTTCAGATTTATATGTCTTTCCGAGCCTGATTATCTCCAGGACATAAGAAGAGTGTCTTGCAAAGGAGAAGCATATCCTAGAACAATGTTTCTCAACTTGAAAGTTCATTCACTGGCATAAAAAGAGATGAACACACCTACCAAGAGAGTAAAGAGATCAAAAATAAACCTAAATGCATATAGTCAGCTATTTTTATGCAATGGATTGGAGAAGAAATAATAAGGAAATTTATTCTACAAATAGTGCTGGAAATTGAAGTTTTATATATTGAAGAATAAAATTAGATCTTATTCATACATGATATATAATAATTAACTCAAAATGGATAAAAGTCCTAGATAAAATATCTAAAACTGTAAAACCTCTAGAAAAGAATATAGGGACAAAGTTCTTAGACTTTGGCCTTAGCTACAATTTTATGGGTATTGCGCTGAAAACCCAGGCTATGAGAGCAAAAGTAAATGGATTATATCCAACTTAAAACCTCACTGAACAGCAAAGGACACAAGCAACAAAGTGAAACTTTCAGTCAATTCATTACAAAGATATTGGCAAGCCATACATTTGAGAAAGGATAATCCTCAAAATTTATGGGCAAAACTGATAAAACTCACACAACTCAATTGGAGAATGGGCAGAGGGTCGAAATAGACCCCTCTCTAAAGCTGACACAAAAATGGACAACAGGGGCAGTTCAAGGCACCCAACATCACTAATTTTAGGAAATGCAAGTCAAGCCACTTTTCACTTCCTACGGACTAAGACAACTATTATCAAAAAGACACATGATAACAAGTATTGGTCAGGGAAAACAGGGAGCCATAGTATTCACAGTTAGTGGGAATGTAGGCATTTATCAGGGGGATGCTAGATTCATTAGGAGGATGTAGGCATTTATTAAGGAATGCAATATGAAAGTTTCTGAATTAATTAAAAATAGAATTAATATATCTCTGGAGAAAGGGCAAAAAATAAAATCACAGGAGATATCTGCTCTCCTATGTTCTTTGCAACATTATTCCCATTGACTAAGACATGGAAACATAATGTCACACATAAAAATATAATAAAAAGCAACTGGCACATATGCACAATGGAATAGTACTCAGCCTTTAAAAAGTAGGTCTTGGTATTTCCCAAAATGCAGATGAACCCAATGAACACTATAAAAGCCATGCACATAAATTCAAAGCCTCCATTCTGTCCCTTATAAGTGGAATCTGAAAAAGAAAATATTCAAATGTATAATGATGGAGAATGCATTAGTTGCTGTCAGTGGTATATCTCAAATATGTACCAGGTTTATATGCTTGATACATCAAAGTACCAGATACATAGAATGAACAAATCTAAGTACAGAATGTACAATATGATACCGATATTTAAAAAAAATTATATTTGGGACTTTTGCCAAAAAGTAGATGTTATTAGCTGCTTTTGCTGTAAACTAAAACTTGATAAAAAAAAAAGTGAGACAGATGAAATGATCATTTGCTTCAATGCAGTAATTATGTCATTATCTGATCCTATTGTACACTTGGGGACTTTACTAAAATGAAGATTCTATTTCACTAGATATGGAGTGGGCCTAAGATTTTTCATTTTTTACAGACTCTTAGTGGTGCCAGGGAGGTGATCCACATTTTGAGTAACAAGTTAATAAAGCATAATAATGTAATAAATAGCCCTAACATAAATATCTTCCTGGCTGCACTTTAGGGAAAAACAAAAACAAAACTCAAACCAGTCATTAAGAATCTGTTGAGAATGAGTGCTGGAGAGAAGTCACCCTACACTTTCCCAGGGAAGGCAAGGGGTACAAGTCAATGCTTCTGCACAATAAGTTGTATTTTATCATTTTTTAGATATAAAAACTTGAGATTTAATGAAGTTAACTACTCCTTAAGACTTAATGATAGTGAAAGTTGTGGAATAATATTCTTTCCTTAGCATTTAAAAATCAAACTCAAAATGCTGCTTTAATTTGATTTATTTCAGAGAAATAACATCTATTTTTAAAAGTAAATCAACACTGGTGGAAATTAGAATAAATTAAATTTTAATTGCTCACCTTCCTCTCAACCATTTCATATTTATTCATTAAGTGCAAGAGTAGATCATGAAAGAGCTTTTGAAGAGTATGTTTTGAAAAGGGCAAGAACCAGATGTAAGCTCTAACTGGATGTAAAAACAGTGATTTTAATTTTCAAAATAACTCATCAGATCAGGCAGGTTCTAAAATAGAGAATCATCGCATTGACTGCAGTCATTTAGAGGCTGTTCGCTAGGTGCTGTGGTATTTACTCATCAGTAGACGATGCACCTCTTTCATTGTTCCAACATTTTACTGGTTTCTTACTGGTCAGATTTTTTCTTTCATTAAATAATTTTCTAATTTTCATTTGCCAAGGCCTACTGTTACAGGCAGCTGAGTTAATCAGAAATACTAGAGGCAGTGAGACAGGGCTAGATCCTCCAAGGAACCAGTGTAGAACCCCAGATAACTTGCAATTAATGGAGAGACAGATACCTCTTGCTGTGGGCCAGGCCTCAAGAAAAAGGACTGATATTCTAAATAGTTCTCTGTCACTCTGAGGAAGTCAGGAGTCACCATTCCAACCCCCTAAGGAAGAGTTACTGCTGTGTAAGGATGCCCCCCCAACTTGCTTCCACATTTGTCCCTAATGTAATCAATTTTACCTGAACTATTAATCTTATTGGTTAACCATAGTTCTGTCCACCTTGTGCCTCTGCCCTGTGAGTTCCCAGCTTTCCCCACCTTAAGCTCATCTCACCCCACAATTTTACTCTATAAAAGTCCCTAGAAAAGACAGAGTCCCCGGCAACCCACTCACTCTGGACCCCTTCTCTCACACAGACACTTTCTTTCTCTCAATAAATATATTCTACTCTTACTAAAAGCTGATAGAGAAAAGACACAACTCACCTATCAAGGAAAGCAGTTTAGAATCACAGGAGACTTTTCAGCACAAACCCTCAAGTCAAGACTTTCAAGCCAGACTGATGTACCCAGTAAAATTGTCTTTCAAATTTAATGGAGAAACAAGATACTTCTATGACAAAGAACAACTGAAGAAATTCATGTCCACCAAACCAACGCTAGAAAGAGTATTGCAAAACATACTAGATAGAGATAAACATGACCACAATCTCCAGAACAACAACAGAATGAAACCATGAGGTAGGACAAAAAATTAAACAAGGGGGGAAAGCAGAAAGCAAACAACTGGAACATATGTGGCAAAGTTAAGCCAGCACATACCAGTTATATCCATAAATGTAAATGGCCTCAATTCACCTATAAAAAGAAATAGATTGACAGAATGGATCAAGTAACATGATCCTACAATATGCTGTACACAAGAAACACATCTGACCCAAAAGGAAACCCAAAGGATGGAAAAATGTATTCCATGCAACAGGAACCCAGAGAAAAGCAGAGGGAAATATTCTATTTGCAGACAATGTTAACTTCAAACCTAAAATGATTAAAAAAGATAAAGAAGGTCACTACATACTCATTAGTGGAAAAATTCAAGAGGAAGAACTAATGATTACAAATATATATGCACCAAATATAGGAGCACCCAACTATATAAGACAGGTACTAATGCACATGAAAAACCAAATACACAAGAACACAGTTATAACCTTAACAGCCCATTGTCACAAAGAGATAGATCAACTAGACAAAAAGTCAGCAAAGAAATAATAGAACTGAAAAATACCTGCGAGCGATTGGACTTAGTAGATGTTTACAGAGTGTTCCACCCAACCACATCAGAATACACATTCTTCTCAGCTGCACATGGGACATTCTCCAAAATGACCATATATTAGCCGATAAAACATTCTTAACTAAATGAAAAGGTATTGAAATTATCCCATGTGAAGTATCTGACCATAACACACTGAAATTGGAAATTAATTGCAAAAATAATTGCAAAACCTGCATAAATGCATGGAAATTAATTAACAACCTTTTGAACAACCAGTGGGCTACAGATGAAATTAAGGAAGAAATAAAGCAATACCTACAATTCAGTAAAAATACAGAAACAACATACTGTAACCTGTGGGATGCAATGAAAGCAGTCTTAAGAGGGAAATATATAGCAATAAATAGTCGTGTCAAGAAAACAGAGTGAGCACAAATAAACAACCCAATGCTTCATCTCAGGCTTCTAGAAAAAGAAGAAAAAGTTAAATCCAAAGCTCATAGAAGAGAAGAAATTGTAAAGATTAGAGCAGAAATCAGTGCAATTGAAACTAAAAACAACAACAACAACAAAAAAAAAACAATGCAAAGAATTAATGCATCAAAAAGCTGGGGTTTTTTTGAGAGAATAAACAAAATTGACAAACCTCTAGCTCACCTTATCAAGAACAAGAAAGAAAAAAACTCAAATTCATGCAATAAGTACTGAAAAGAGGGAAATTTCTACAGATCCCATGGAAATTCAAAAGATCATGAATACCTACTTTGAAAAGCTCTACTCACATAGGATGGAAAACAAAGAGGAAATAGATGGATTTCTAGAAACATATGAACTACCAAAGCTCAACCAAGAAGATATAGCAATTTTTGAATAACCCAATATCAGCCACTGAAATTGAAAATGTGATTAAAAACTTACCAACAAATAAAGCCCAGGTCCTGATGGATTCATGGCTGAATTCTACAAGAAATTTAGAGAAGATTTGATGAAAATACTCCTTAAACTCTTCATTGAAATTGAGAAGAAAGCAATCCTCCCTAAATCATTCCTGGAGGCAAGTATCCTTCTGATACTAAAACCAGAGAAAGACTCAACCAAAAAGGAGAATTATAGGCCAATCGCATTAATGAACATTGATGCAAAGATTCTCAATAAAATACTGGCAAATAGAATGCAGCAAATCATCAAGAAGATTATACATCACAACCAAGTGGGGTTCATTCCAGGAATGCAGGGATGTTTTAATATATGCAAATCAATAAATGGAATATACACATCAACAGAGCAAAAAACAAAAACCACATGGTCATCTCACTAGATACAGAAAAGCTTTTAATAAAGTCCAACACATGTTAATAATAAAAACCCTTCAGAAACTAGGAATACACGGTGTCTACCTCAATATTAAAAAGGCCATCTATGACAAACTGAAAGCTTTCACTCTAAAATCAGGAACAAGACAAGGATGTCCACTACCACCACTCCCATTCAATATAGTTCTGGAAATACTAGCCAGGGCAATTAGACAAGAGATAGAAACAAAAGGAATCAAGATAGGAAAGGAAGAAGTTAAATTATCACTATTTGCAGATGACATGATACTCTATATAGAATACACCAAAAACTCCATTAAAAGACTAGAGGTAATAAACAAATTCAGCAATGTAGCTGGATACAAAATCAATGCTCAAAAATAAATAGCATTCCTGTATACAGACAAAAAACTCACTGAGAGAGAAATAATGGAAATATCACCTTTTATAATAGCATCTAAAAAATGAAATGCTTAGGAATCAACCTAAGAATGTAAAAGACCTATATGGTGAAAATTGTGCTATGCTAAAAAAAAAGAGATTGAAGAAGGTATCAGAACATGCAAGGATATTCTTTGCTCTTGGCTAGGAAGAACCAACATTATGAGAATGGCCATAACTCCCAAAACTGTTATATGGATTTAACGCAATCCAAATCAAAATACCATTGACATACTTCACAGATCTAGAGAAAACACTCCTAAAATTCACTTGGAAACAGAAGAAACCTAGAATAACAAAGGCAATTCTAGGCAACAAAGGCAAGGCAGGAGGCATCTCAATTCCTGACTTGAAACAGTACTATAAAGCCACATGGTACTGGCAAAGAAACAGACCTGAGGATCAATGGAACAGATTAGAAGATGCAAACACAACTACAAAGCCACTCAGCCACCTGATACTTGACAAAGGGGCTAAACATGTTCCCTGGAAAAAAAGATAGCCTCTTTAATAAATAGTGCTGGAAAAGTTGGCTCTCCACAAGCCAAAGACTGAACCTAGACCCATGCCTATTACCATGTACAAAACTATAGTCTAAATGGATCAAAGACCTAAATATTAAAACAGAAACACTAAATCTACTGGAAGACAAGGTAGGCAGAAGTCTTGTAGACATAGGAGTAGGCAGAGAATTCATGAACAAAATGCAAACTGTACGGGTAACACTTCAAAGAATCAACAACTGGGATCTCATATTATTGAAAAGTTTCTGCACCTCAAAGGAAATCACCAACAGAATGAAATGAAAACCCACAGAGCAAGAAAGAATTTTAGCTAGTAACCCCTCAGACAAAGGATTTATATCCAGAACATTTAAAGAACTGAAAAACATCAAGCCCCCCCCCCGACCAATTCAAAGACCCTCTCCAAAAATGGGCATCTGAGATGAACACACAGTTCTCAGAGAAAGATACACAAATGGCAAATAAATACATGAAGAAATGTTCACCATAACTGGTCATTCAAGAAATGCAAATTAAAACAGCTTTGAGATTTCATCTCACTCCAGAAAGAAAAGCTGCCATCAACAAATCAACTGATAACAAATGTTGGTGAGGCTGAGGGGGAAAAGGAACACTGCTCCACTGTTGGTGGGAGTGTAGACTGGTGCAACCACTATGGAAATCACTATGGAGATTTCTCAGAAGACTAGGATTGGAAGTTCCATTCAATCCAGCTACTCCCCTTCTTGGTATTTTCCCAGAAACACTGAAAAGGTCATATCACAGTAATGTATGTGCCCCCATGTTCACAGCAGCACAATTTGTAATAGCTAAATCTTGGAGACAACCAAAATGCCCATCAACCCGCATAGTGGATGAAAAAGATGTGGCATTTTTATACAATGGAATATTACTCAGCTATAAAAAATGATGATCTTGAGGCCTTCATAAGTAAATGGGGACAACTTGAGACTATCTTCATAAGTGAAATAAATAAGAATCATATTTATAAATATCACATTGTGTCTGTAGTGAAAAAAGAAATAAGAATTGTAGCAGTAGTAAAACCCAAAATGTATAATTGGTATTTTAAAAAAAGAGAGGAAAAGAAAGTGCTCTTAGGGATATAAATGCATGTATGTTTAAGTGTGTAGGATTGATAACCATATTACTAAGTTTTTGTTGGTTAGTTGAACAGAACTGTTTTGCAATCTCACTGTTTGTCTACTTTGTGTGCTTTAACTTTGTAACTTGAACAACTATCTCTAAAAGGACAGTATGTAACTTATCAACTTGTGATTTTTACTGTTTATTTTTTTGAAATTCTGTATTATTTCTACTCTTTTTTGTTTTGCTTTTTTCTCTGTAAATAAAATTTTAAAAACATATATATGTACATAAAATAAATATAAATAAATTATAAATATAAAAATTATACATATATATATATATATATATATTCATCTGTTAACCTCCACTGTTCCTAAAATAATTCGTTCTTCAATTTTAGAGAACATGAACTCGTGGACATAGTAGGTCGAGAGTTTCATTGCCCTATATCAGTATAGCAGTAATTATAACTTATCAATACATTTGCTGTTATTAAAAACATAATTTAATGGTCCTAGAAATATAAATATTTTATTCCTGAAAATTTGACATATAAAGCTATACTTTGGAAGAGTAAAACCTGAAGAAGCAGAGGATGAGATTGCCATGCTGTGTCACTCAGGACTTAGATTTAATGGGCACATTTTGTGTGACAATCTGTAAATGGCATCATGAATTTAGTAAAAAAAAAAAAAAAAGGTACAGCCACAGACCTGGAAGATACAAGGTGTTCTTTCTATAAATTTAGACCTGTAAAATTTGTTCTGAACCACGTTACTTGTAGTACACAATGAATTAATTTGAAATAAAATTTTCTACATGTTATAAATATAAATATATTGTACAGTATTATTCATTTAAAATGATGATTTAATATGTTCACATTTCATCAGGTTTGCTATGATCCAAGCCTTCATATGTTCCTTAGATTGTAAATACTAAAACTTCCAAATTCTACAAGTGACTCAAGTTGATCTCAAATGAAGAAAAGGCCCTGTCTCAACTGAAAAGATACAAAATGGCGGTACTTATGTACAATGGAGTACTACTCAGCTATAAAGAATGATCACATTGAGATATTTATAAATAAATGGATGCAACTTGAATCCATACTCATAAGTGAAATAAATCAACCTCACATGTATAAATACCATATAGTCTCCCTAGTGTAAGAAATGGTAAGAGTACATAAAATTCTATGGTAATCATGGTTCACCATTACATTGCTTTCAAGTCTTATGTTTTCATCCATTGGTTGGAATTGTTTTATTCTGTTTTGTTTGATCTTATTATATGTGATGGTATGAATAGTTACTCTGAAGAAAAGACAGTATGGCAGCCATCATTGATTTAATATCATCTTGCTCTGAAGTCCTACCATGCTATTCTTTTTCTATTACCATTGGTTCTATCACATTGTGTCTTATTGGATTTTAATATGTATGACAGTATAAACAAATTTTTATGGAAAATGAGATTATACAGTAGCCATTGTTCATCTTCAGTTATTTGTTCAGAATGCCTTGTAATATTTTCATTCTATTGAGTGGTTTTATTGTGTGTAAAGCTAAGCTCAACTATTTCAAAGACAGAGATATTAAGATAGCTACTGTTAATATCCAATTGTCTTGTTGTGAAGTGCTGTGTTGCTAACATTATTCTGTTCTGATCTGCTTAGATCTGTCCTCTTTTGTTTTATTCTCTTTAAAATAAAAAAATTGTGGCAGTGAATAGTTACAACCATCAATAAATCCTCCATAGATGCACATATTTTAAAGTTGTCTATTTTTCCCAGGCAGCATGCCTCTTGCCTCCCTTATATGGTTATGTTTTCACAAAACATTTCCTACTGGAAATTTTCTCGACTTTTGATTTGGATTTGCCGTCTCCTCTCTAATATTGCCCCTCTTCCTCTCTGCTTTATTTCTCTGAATTTCACTATCATCAACTGACATTTTATATGTTTTATTATTAATCTATCCATAATTATTTATTTATTTCTAAAAACTATAAAATCAACCAAAAATATTTTTTTTCACATTTCACGACTGATGTAATGTTAGTACCTCAAAAAGTGCTCAGAGCACGCTATACACTAAACAAATGTGTTTGCTCAGTTCATTCATTTTATTCTCAATTATTGTTGACCTGGTAATTACAGTAAGGTGTTGGAATAATGTTTATAAAAAATTTTTAGTTTTACCACATTTTTTCAATTCATGTGAATAATTTCTTAAAGAAAATTATTCTGAAAAATTTGGTTTGTTTTCTTATCTTAAACTACCATAAAAATTGCTTTAAAGAATAAAAAAATGTTAAATCATTAAATATTAACTGAGGTTAAGTTCTGAGGCTAATTATTCCAACTAAAATGGTTTAAACTCCTTAATAAGTTATATAAAAATTTTTTGAGTAACTAACATGTTTAGTTTAAAAGTAAATATAGCATTATCATACACTTTGCATTATGCTACCAAACCAATTAGAGGAAAAGTTATCCTCCACATAAAAATTAAAACATACAAATTACAATCAATCCTAGATACACAGAGAAGAGATATTATATATATATATATATATATATATATATATATATATATATTCCAACTGGAAGAGATTAAAAAAGTTCATTGAAAGACAACTACTTTATATGTTGTTTAAGTCAAATTAAGACTATACTTTTTTTTTTTTTTTTTTTGGTGGTGCCAGGGATCGAATTCATGAACTCGCGCTTGTCAGGCAGGCGCTTATGCCATTGAGCTAAATCCCGGCCCTAAGACTATACTTTGTGGAGATTTTAATTCTGTCATAAAAATAGTCTAATCCAAATTTAATTTAAAACCTACAGCTGAACCAGAGCACTGACCAGTGAAGAGGCAAGAGAGCAGCCACCTGCAGTCCAGGGAGGGAGGCTTCAAGGAAGCCATCCCTGCCCCGAGCCTGATCTTGAACTTTCACACTCAACAATTGAGTGGAGTAAATTTCTGCTGTTAAGGAGGCTGAGGCAGGAGGATCATTGCAAGTTCAAGACTAGCCAGGGCTACACAGTGAGCTCAAGACCAATGTGAACTGCGCAGCAAAATCCTGTCTCAAAAAGACAAAAATAAATAAATACATAGATAAAGATGATGCACTCAATGTGTAGACACAAGAAGTGACTGGCTATGATGGTATATCATTGCCGTGCACTATAAGTGCTTTGCTCTTCTCTTTTCCTCACTCAAACCAAATAATAACAAGAAAACACAGTAAACTCATTTGATAAAAAAGAATCGAGATACGCTGTCTATACGTAGCAATACTGCAGGATGAAGGTATTTATTATGTATTGCAAACATATAAGAAGGAAAAGAAGAAAAAATGAATGGACATCTATGAAATAAAATTATTTAAAAAATCACTATTGGGTTAGAAAATATGTTAATAAATAAATTTTAAAAGATTTTTTTCACATATAATGTTGAAGTACAATTAACAGATTATTGAAATAGTTTTTAAAATGTGAATAGTGATTATGTTTAAGTTAACAAAATTTCAAAATGCCAAGACAGAAAAATTACATATATAACCTGAAGCAACATAAAGTAGGTGTTAACATACATGATTAATTCAAAAGGGTAATTATAAAATTGCTTATGTATATCAAATAATAATTTCTATGTAGAAACTTCTAATTCCATCATGATTAAGTAATAGAAATGAGATTTACTTAAATTTTTAAAAAACTGATTTTCAAAAATGAAATTGCTACATACTTGGTTATTGACAACATATATAGTGTAAAATATGTGACAGTCACAGCAAAGTTAAAGATGAAAAATAGAAGTACATCATTGTGAGGTTCTTATGCTGCATAGGAAGCAGAATTATATTAGAAGAAAGTAAGGTTAATAATTTAAAATTGCATACTAAAAGCTCTACTGCAAACATTAAAATAAAAAAGAATTATCAATAATAAGCAAATAATAGAAAAATTAAATTACTTAAAAATGATCTTTAAATACAAATATCAGAGAAAAATTTAAAAGGAATAAGTCAAAAATGGAATAATTAATCAGGAACAAGATGATAAATTTAATGTTACATATCAATGATTAATTAAAGATATGCATCTACAAATTAAATTGCAGAGGCTGAGAAATTCAACAAAAAAGGACACTATGTTTTAAGAAACACTATACATATAGAATGAAGTTTAGAATAAGAGGAGAAAAAGCAGATCTGGAAAATTCACTCAAACATTGATGAGTGTAAAGGAAAGAAGTTGACCTAATATGGTAGATTCCTGACTTACTGTTTCAACCATCCTCCCTCTCCCACAGGGAGCACCTCAAACGAATTGCAGCACTTTTCACCATGAGTGGACACAACTGGGAGTCTGTTTATAACAAACTAGACCTGCGTTGGCTTCACTGCTGGCAACAACACAAGGGCAGCAATTCCACCTCCAGAATTTGGTTAAAGAGCTAAAGCATTGATCTTTTGACTGAAAAACAGAAGAGAAAAGAAAACAAAACACCTCCCCCCAAAATAGCATACAGTGGTAAAGAAACAAACACAAAACAAAAGGAACACAACCTCCAAACCACTGAAAGTAATTTTATATTGGAATACTGAATAGACACCAAAGTAATGGATCTGTAGAAGGCATTTATAAACTGAAAGCGGACAGGTAAACCAAGGATGAAGATGATCTGCCTGCATGGTACTGATTTTAGTCTTCACCCTCAGGACTCCTGCAGGGAATAGAAGGGAAGCACCAAGGGCACAGCTCTGCTGTGGATCTGAGGGACAGCCTGCAAAGAGCTGGACCGCAGGAATTGCTAAAGATGACAAAATTAAGTGTGCTGCACAAATGGCATCAGTGAAAAGGTTTTGTGTTTTCTTGTCCTGCACTTGTACAGAGCTAAAAAAATTAATTTCAATTGAAAATCTGAACCGTAAGTCTGTAGTTGGGTTTTCAGTCCCAGTTCATATACATACAAATAACAATATAACAAGACATAATACAAAAAATATCACTTCAATACAATCTTCAAAATATTTCCATAAATATTCCCATAAATAAAGTTCCAACAAATATAAGCTAATGTATAAATAAGCACACAAGCCCCCCCAAAAAACGACTGAGCCTGCAGAAATTAAAGGCAACCAAAGTAAATTCTCAAGTCATCAAGTCACAAAAATATATTTTTAAAATAATTTTGGAAACATCCAAAGAAGAGACAAAATTCAACTAAATGTTTTTATGGAAATAAATTCCAGTGGAACCTCTAGCAATAAAAGTGTGTACAATTTTTAAATAGTGAATATAGAAAAATAAAATAATCACTCAAAATAATAAATTACTAGAACAGAGTATATATGCAAGGATAATAGAAAATTAAATACAGAAATAAATAAGATTCACTACTTGGGAAAGATTTTATAAAGTGTTAAAAGAGACCTTTAACATGCTATTAGAAAGCATTTAAAGAGAATGGAGATGATACTTTTCTAAAGCTCATAGAAGACACCAAAACATATGTTCAGAGAAACAAACACAGCCTTATCATGATTAATAAAAAGATATTCACAATTTTTCTTATCTAGAAGAAACTATAGAAAATTTAAAAAAAATAACTTTTAAAATATATGAAAATGTTAATATTTCTTAGCTGGTTGTTTTCCCTATGTGACAATTATGGATTCAGCACAATTCACATCAAAGTTCTTGGAGGCTATTTTTTAGAAATTAAAAAGTGGTATTTTACAACTTATAAAGATATGCAAAGTACCTGTATGAGACAAAGACCTTTGAAAAGCAGAACATGTTGGAAAGACCAGATTTTAAGATACAAGTGAATTTTATACTATGTATGCTGTATCTAAATTAAATATTTTTTAAATGGAAGACACAGGTAATTTTGTGCCTACAACATGTTTCCTGTGATTTAGTAAATCTTAATATGAAAATGTTCATATGCTGTACAGTCTGAACTGTCAATGTATCAAATGTGTGTGTATATATATTTGAATGATTGATATATATATTAAAAATAAATGAAAAGATGTTCAATATTATTTTATTAGTGAGTTTAAAAATAAAACAAACACTTCTAACCACTGGTTGACTGGTTTAAGTCAAAAAGACCATTAATGTTGGTGAGGAAGCTGAATGCATGGGAATACTCCTATGTTGCTATTCGTAAAATAAAGTGTGAATTTTGGAAACATAGTTTGTCTTTTCCTTGGCAATATAAATTCAGACACCATAGAACTCAATTATTCTACCCCTAAGTAGTTAACAAGAAAAATGAATATATACATCTAAAAAAATGTGTGCACAAATGCTTACAGCAACTCTTCATGGATGCAAAAACTAAAAGCACAAATGTCTATTAGTGTATAAGTGGATCAATTTGGTAGATAGTCATAAAGTCAAGTACTTTTTGGCAATACAAGCGAGTAAATCAAAAACTGTATTTAAAAAAACAATGAAAAACATAACCAAATCATTCTTAATGAATGGAAGGAGGAAATAAAGAAATGAATAAGACAGTAGGCACCTGATACTGAAAACTCCCATTTAAAGGTATTGGTAATCATAAGTGTAAATGGATATAATCTTCCATTAAAATACAGAAACTGTCAGAAAGAGAAAATTAATCATCCTTGTCCTGTTTTTGTTTAAAGGGCACAGCTAATTAATGAAGGAATGGCTTGAGAATCACAAGTTGTAAATTTCTATAACTAGCAAGTACTAGTCAAAGGATGCTGGTATCTCGGTTGTTTTTTTCTGTCCTGTTGATTGAGCCCAGGGCTAGCGCATGTCAGGCAGGCACATGACTTTCAACCTATCACCCTAACTGGGGATTAAAGATTTAATATAAAAAGTCATCTCTAAA
The DNA here is from genome assembly GCA_004027455.1 of Hydrochoerus hydrochaeris. NCBI lineage: Eukaryota > Metazoa > Chordata > Mammalia > Rodentia > Hydrochaeridae > Hydrochoerus > Hydrochoerus hydrochaeris. Next base: position 121,858 of record PVLA01003336.1, read on the forward strand.
TAAAAAAAAAATCAGTAGAGATAAATAAGATCAGTAAAAGCAATAAAGAATTTGATTTACTGAGAAACGAAAATAATTCTTAATTTGCGGGGAATAACTAATCAGTTTAAAATATACATACCGAAAATTAACCTCATAATGAAAAATCAAATATTTCACTCTTAAAATGGAATTTTTTAAAAATACACCTTTTGCAGAAATTAGAGGCAACATAATTCATTGATTTTTTGGGGGTGAAACATCATTATGGACAAGTTTTATTAAATGGGTATTCACGGAACATCAAAACTTAGATTTAGGCACACAGAGAAGCTTTAAAAATGATCCTCTTTCAAATTGTAAATTAATTGACATTTTAGTCTTTCTGCTATACAGGTCAGTTATCTTATCAGAATGCAGTAATAATCAAACTCTGTAAAGGAAGAATACCAAATCAAAGAGTAAAAGCAATTCATAACCAGGTAGGGGAGCTGCATGTTTATAACCCCAGCACGCAGGTAGCTGAGACAGAAGAACTTCCAGGAGTTGGAGGCCAGCCTGGACTACACACTGAGTTCAACACTGGCCTGGACTATATAACCACTGTCTACCTCAAAACAAAATGAAGCAAGCAAAATTATATATATATATATATATATATATATATATATATATATATATATATGAAAGAAAATTAACAGAAATCCAATTCATAATTCAGAAGAAATAGACTTACTTTGTAAATGAAGAGACACTTAAAATAAATACTGATAACATTACTAGGAAAAAGAACTGCAAGAAATATTTGAAAAGAATGTTATATCCAACTCTTCTATTTGAAAGAAAGAATACTGAAAAATATTATAACTGCAGCATTGAACTTAATAATTAAAGATCAAAGTAGTTTTAAATAGTAGAAAATATACTGACAAGGGTAGAAATCAGTGAAATTTAAAAAGCAATGAGGCCAGAAAATACGCTTCCTTGAAAACAAGGAATGATGGACAGGGAGTTTTGAAAATAAGGAGAAGAGGAGTTGAAAGGGGCAGGGAAAAGAAGAATCAAGGTATAATAAGACGGGTACATATGCCCTATGGGGAATGTTATCATTATGTATACATAAAGTGTTCCAATAAAATGAACTTTAAAAAAGACTGACAGGAAGTGCAACAGAGCATGTTTGTCTCCATGAGAGCTATATCAAAATCAGAAAAGCACCAATCTATAGTGGAAATTAAAACATGTCAATCAGGAAATGGTTAAACATAAACAAATGATGTCACATACCACTGTTTGCAAATATTCTTGAAAATTTACATGAAATGAAAAAAGTAAAATCCTTTTCAAGCACTGACTCCAAAAGAAATAGAAAAACCTTGATGGTCTTTAAATGGTTACATAATTTTAAATATTAATTAAAACTTTTTCCAACAAAGAATAGCCCAAAACGTTTCATACTCTAATTAAATTTTAAAACAAATCTTTCTATGCAATAGAAAAAGCAAGAAGGTTACTTCCACCAATTTTATGAGTTCTGCACAATTTCACTTAATACTGCAATAAAACAAGTATGATCCAAGAAAATAAGACAAGGTCTACTACCAGAAGTCTTAAGGCTGACATTGTTCTTTTATACACTTAGGAAGTCAAACTTCTAATCCATAATTCTTTCACCATACTAATAATTGTTCAGTTGTAATGGAACACTATTTCTACTTCAAAAATACTCATTTTTGTTAATATTTGTTTATATTCTATATTCCCCTGCATGTTTGAGTTACCAGGTCTGACTGTCCTGAGGTTTATTAACCCCAATGCAATGATATGAGGGTGCAATGTGAGATTTTGAATTTTATAAACCTGAAGCTTAAAGTTTTCATGATGAGGTAAATTCAAATTTCCATAGCTGATGTGGAGGAACTCTAAATTCTATATCCAGTTTTCTTTTCATTCTTGTTTTACATCAATCCCCAGTGTAAGTTTAATTAGAGCTGATTTTTTTATTTTTTTCTCTCCAGACATGCTTTTTTTTTTTAAACTAACACTGAAGATTTGCATTAGACTTTTTCTCCCTCATCTCTTGAATGATTCTCATCATGCGGTTCAGGGTCCACTTTTTCTGAGTCATTTTACAACATTCAGAATATTCTTTAAATTTTTATGAATGATTATGTAGCTCAGTTGGTGCTTTATCCTTATTGATGCATGTAGGGAGTACAGCCTTAAAACACACAAAGTAATATTTCTACTCTTTACCTTTCCAAAAATGCTTAATCTTTTGGAGTCAACATATGGCAGTTTCAGTAAAAATCTGCAATGAAAAGAAAAAAAAATGTAGGCACATATTCTTGAGTTAAATGCACATGTGAATCTATCACACAAACACTGCAGCTGTATTAATGTGGAAAGATTTAATATTCTAAAATCTTGATACCAGAGTGATGGTCTGCTAGTTTGGTATCTCTTGAGAACTTGTTATAAAAGCAGAATCTTTGGCTATATTGCAGACAGACCATCTATACCTTAACACTATGGTAGCTAATTTCTATGTCATTTTGTAAAGAACCTACAAGCTTTCTTAATTTTTGCATACCAATGTGATAATAACAACTGTAATACTTAAAGAAATACGATTAACTGTTCAAGTAAAAGACATTAAGGATTATTGCAAATAAATAATACAGTGGCGTGATGCCAGTCTCATTTTCATAAATTCAAAATAAATTATAATTTCAGAAGGGAAATTCAGTCATTCATTCATTATACCAGTAAGGTTGATATATATATATATATATATATATATATATATATATATATATATATATATATATATATTTGAAAAAAGTGCAATAAAACTATAAGATTAAATTAGAAAATTACCCAGTCACTAAAATAGTAATCTCTGAGTCAAGCAGTAGTCATACGCCTAGATTCTGTCGTTATAGAAAGAAGACAGTAGAAAAATATGCACCCACTTACTTCACGGCTGCTATTTGATCCTTTACTTCTACTGAACCTAACCTTCTGTGAATTTCCTGTAAAATTTTGAGGCCCTGGAATCCACTTCCTCTGCCATCAAATCTTGCTACAATAACATTATCCATGTCCACAAGGACAGAATCCCAGTCAATATGGAACTTCTCTGAAACCAGCTGGCCTCCTGGTTCTTCGTCCCTGCAAAAGCCAACACACGGGATCAAAACAAGAACAGCTGACAAGATGGTTCCGGCTCCAGATTCTATACTTAGTGCTGTCAGCAAATGTGACAGAAAGGCCTATATTGGTTTCATAACATTGTTAATTCTTCATGATTAAACATAAGATACCATATTCTTTTGTAAAATTTTAAATGAAAAGTTTCCTGAACAAAATAAAAATATATCTTAAAACTGCAAGGTAGAATTTAGTTGAGCTCATTTTTCAAAGAAGAAAAATGACAATATATGGCATGTTCCATAGACATTTCTAAAGAATAATTGTCAAGTTAACAAGTCTATATTGGATTTCTCAAGCATATTTGAGAAATGTCTCGTAGATGGCTTATAAGGAATGAAGGGTCTCCTGGAGAATAATTTCAGTTATGGAAGCTTGGTAATAATTTAATGTACAACCCTAAAGAATGTTGAATTCAAAGAGAAATATTGCATTAATATCTCCTGAGGATATTTTTCCCCTTACATTAGAATTCACATTGGGAATATAAGGAAATAGTGAGAAAAATTCTATCTAAATCGTACAGTTGACAGATGCAAAGGAACCACAGACACATATGTTTGAAAAATTTTAAAGCTAGATGTAAAGGATACACGAATTATAACACACAAACTTTCCAAAGGAAAAAAGGAGGTACAATTTCAAAATGTCACATTGAAATGTTGTGTATCACTTTGCTTTCTAGAATATGGAAAGGCTAAAAACAGTAGACTCATAAAATCACACAGACATTCAAGGTGCAAACTTAGTACAGTTCAAATAGATCATGGTCCACATGATAAATCTTAAGCATAATAAAACACCCCACTCTGAAGCATGTTCCACTATTAATGAAGTAGCAGTTCCCAAATCCCCACCTACTCTCTCTTCAGACTACAAACGCCAAAGTCCCCTATGTCAAGTTTAGGGAAATGTTTATCTGTGGCGGTTGACCTGGAAGGTCCTCCTTGAAAGAAGAGCATTTGGCCCTACTTCCATGTATTGATATGTGCAGACCTGGCTAGGACATTTCCTAGTCACATCAAATGACTTTAAGCAATGCAAATAAGTCTAGCTGAAATGCTGATGTGTCCTCTTCTAAGAAATGCAGAGCTCAGTGATACCCCACCTACAGATCCCAAGTAACATGCATGAGCTCAGCCTAGTGATGCCACACTACTGGTTGAGAATAAGCCTGGGGAAAAGAGGCTATGACTTCTCATTGCATGGATTACACATCAAAACTGATGCACCAACCCCAAAAAACTAGATACTCCCCAATCTGTGATATGCAGATTACTCTTTTTGCCTCTCTCTCTCTCTCTCTCTCTCTCTCTCTCTCTCTCTCTCTCTCTCCATGTTGCAAAGGTGATTTCCTGTCTCTTACATAGCCCAACTCATAACTCTCCCATACTTTCTGTCACTCTCATGATCACTTTTTCCCTAAGCCACTCTTCTTTTCACAAATTAATAAAATTTGGGCTCAACCCTGTGTGGAGCTCTTTTGTTCTGGTTAACCATCATTCCAGCTGGACTTAGGACCCCTTGGGCTCCCTACAAATATGCTTTAATGTATTTATTCTCATCATAGGTTGCACTGGAAATGGCAGTTTGGAATTAACTCACTAGAATTTCAATAACTTTTTCATGGGATTACAAAAGTGGACTTTGAATCAAGAGGAGGTCCAAAAGGGCTTTCTATATTTGATACCAGAAAGGTAGGCTTCCCGTATTTATCTAAAAGCACCAATATACCAACCAATTCTCCTTAGGAATCTTTTAGATTACAAGATTTCCTAAAATAAATAGCAAAGCTCTGCAACAAACAGAAATTTTAAGAAATAAAAATTAGATGAACTGTGTAAGTTAGGCAAAGAAGGAAGTAGGCAACAGAGAAAATCCTTGAGAAATTAAAGTTATTGAGTGATGCCATGGACTGAACTGTGTTCCCTCAAACTTCCTATGATGAGTCCCTAGCACCTAATACATCAGAACCAGATAAAATACATTAGATTTTATTTGAAGATTTTTTTTTTTTTTTTTGTACTGGGGATTGAACTCACGACCTCCTGCTTACCTGGCAGGCGCATATGCCGCTGAGCTAAATCCCCTGCCGGAGATGGGGATTTTAAACATACAAGAAAGATAAAATGAATCTATTAAGTTGAGTTCTAATCCTGTCTCATGGGTGCCCTTGTAAAAAGTGGAAATTCAGACACACAAGAGAACTCAGAAGTGCACATGTATAGAGAATATCTATACACAGAAGTGGCCAGAGTGCAACCATCTGCAAGCCAAGGCAGAGGCTTCTGAAAGGACTAGCCCTGCAAATGCCCTGACCCTAGGCTCCAGCCTCCAGAAGAGTGGGGAGAAAATTCCTCGTTTAGAGTAAAATACCCAGTAAGTAGTAATTAGCTATGGCAGTCATACCAAACTCAGAAAAAACATCTTCTGTGGTCTAAGCATCTAATATCTATTGTCTCATTTATCTATACTACCAAATTCAATTATCCTTTAGAGGAGAAAGTTGTCTGTTATACGGCTTAGTATGTTTTTTATAAATAAACATTACAAGTAAGCTATGCCCAGAGGCTACTTAACCAGAACTCCCTTTCAATCTTCCCTAAATTTAACATTTAACAGTGATCTCTATTCTTTCTGCATTCATTCCAGATCTCCCTTTTCTTTTAGCAACTTATAACCTTAGCCTTAAATTTTTTACATTCTATTGTTATTTTAAATGGGCTTTTTTCAATCCTATCTCTTGCTCAGAGACTTAGTCACTATACATATCCATGTTCTGACTTGGAATTTTAATTGCCTCATTAAGAATGAAAGCTGTTTTCATTTCCCCAGGAAGTAGTGATATTGCTTGCCTAACACTTGAGACCTATCAGGTATCATGTATTATGTATCGTGTATCATGTATCATGGTGCTTGCAGAGTTTCTGTAATATGTAGGACATGGCCAGTTCCTACTGAACAAACTGTTTCTGAGAAAATAGACTTAGATGAAGCTTAAAATGGAAAGATTTTAGAAGGCTTGGCTTTATGGATTTTTATGTAAAGGTACTGTACTTTGAAGTTTGAAGATTTATTGCAAATATTATGATTAAAAGTATACAAGATACCAAACAGTAACTGTACTATTTAATAATACACCATAAGACTAACAAAATTTGAGCAAAGTTTCTGAGAAAAGGCAAGAAACAAGTTCTGGGACTCGGGCTGCTCACAATAATAGCTAAATGATAAACTGTGTCTCCTAAGGATATTTTGATGAACATTAAGAGGCATAATGTAGTTGAAAACACTTAATAAAATATAATGAGCATAACAGCTATTAAATTTACAGAACAATAAGCATTTTTTACTCTTTTATATTAAGCCTAGGAAGAATTTCTTTCTTTATAGCTCAAAATACAGCAGAGGGCTATCTATAGGATTTTTTGCTAGTTGTGTAAAAATTAAAATGGCAAATATCTTCAGATAAAACACAATTTTTATGCTGCATGAGCTATTATGTCATAGGGACTCCAATTTCTAGTTGGACCAGTGGTATCAGCAGCCTTTCAGGAATATAAAAGTAAAAGCAGTAGATTGTGTAGAGTGGCTAGCAGAGTATTAGCTTTTAAGGTAGGACTGTCCTACTCTAAATCCTGTCAGTACTGCTAAGGTACTGTAAAATGTTTCATTAAATTGGAAGATATAACTTTCCAATTTACATATGATCCACTTCATTGTTCATAGCTATTTTGGGAGCTTTCATCTTACCCAAAATGTGTTTAAGTCAGACATTTTATGACAGGTAAATGAATTATTATGAAAGACAGTAAAGTGTGGCACATGTGTCAAAATGATAGTTAGCAAATTAGTTCAAATTTTTAAAAACTAAAATCTTCACTCTAAAATTTATGCTTTTGACATACAGAGACAAAAATGAAATTTCATTCCTTTATTATCTGCTCTAAATTGCCATTTTAAAATTCAACCTTACATTTCTAAGCTTTTAATGTTAGAAATCAAAGTGGTATCAACATGTTCTGAGCCAAAGATTTTGAACAGCTTTCTCTATTTGGTGTGGTGTTCTTCCAGTTTTGGTGATGATACAGACATAGCTATTTCAAGGTGACTTTAAAGGAAGATGGGTATCAATGTTAATTATAATTTGCCAATATAATAATCCAGGCATTTCAGGAGTATAGTGGTGATGAATTGCTTATAAAATATTGGGACAAAAAATACTGGACTTGTTTTATATATAAAGCCAAACAAATAGCATTTAGTGAGTAAAGAAGAGAAAGATATTTTATTGTGGGGCAAACAGAAGGGATGTTCTACTGACCAATGCAGACTCCATACAGTTAGTTGGAACATTGGCCAGGCAAAATCACAGGACTGTCAATCAAATTCCATTTTTTTCCCTGAGGATCTTCATCATTTTCTTTTTACAATACTTTGCTTCTTGTCTGTCTAAAAAAAATCTCTGAAGAACCATAGGAAGAATAATATTTCAAAGTTGAGCATAAAAGTTTGCTGGAATGTGTAAGAAACAGAACAATTCCAACTGTGTTAGGCAGTGGAAAGTGCACAGTGGTATGATCTTGTCTGCTTCCTACTGCAAGTAACAACATCAAATAAAGATTACAATTCTGTTAGAAGTAAAAGTCTTTAAGGGCAGAATCCTTACCTACTTCAATACTTTTTTGTCAATATGAATGAAGGAAGATTAATAAAACAAAAATAGCCAAGAAAACCTTTAAAATGACAGAACAATCCATCTCTTTCTTACATAGCACATCATTTATATTAAATTGAATTAAATTTGTTAAGATTGAATATTTATCAGGTGTATTGTATGGCATTTAAATAGAAAGTGTGGAAATCAGAAGATAAGTTTTTGGTTTTTGATTTTGCTACTAATTTATTGAGTTAACTTTAATTAAATGACTTTTATAATTATTGTTTAAATTATTCAATAATAAATAGTCAATGTTATAATCACCATAAAAATACTGGGTTTTGGTGGGGGGCCATTTTCCAACAAGGTCTTGTTATATGGTCCAGGTTGGTCTAGAATTCCTGATCCTCCTGCCTCAGCCTCCAGAGTCGCTAGGAAGGCAAGCACATGCCACCAACCTTGGCATTGCAATTTTAATTGACACAGGACATTTCTAAGCACTCTACATGTTAAGTAAGTTTTTCCATTTCTCTATAACTTTGGTTACAACAAACGAAGGAAAGTTATTTTTTAATACAAACACTTTCTATGACCGTTCAACAGCATGGCTTTATTCTAAGCCCTGTGCTTGTGAAGCACAGACCAGGGCGGTGGAAGCAAGAGATGGAAACAGAACTGTGCATTCATCTCATTCTTTGCTGTTTTTTGGCCTAGAATAGGTTGACTGCTCTGTACGAGGGTACTGTCAAGGGAGAATCACTGAGAACAAAGTGTTAAAATTGTTTTCAGGACACCTTAATGAACAACAAACAAAAAGTATAAAAGAAAGGATAAAGCACAGAACCATGTCAGATCATAAATGCAGGAAATTTTTCTAAAAAGTTTAATGTTAAATAAGGTCACATTCATTACATTTTAAGGACATTTAGCCTCATTGTCTTTGACTTCTGATGAGTCTGAAACCACACTGAATATTTTTTATCAAGATTTTAAATATTTTTTAAAAATACACTATATTTAATATTTTATTTTTCTTGACTTCCATATTTCAAAAGATGTTTTGCATATAGAAAACTTTCCACCTTTCCAATCTTTTTACATCTATTTCTCTCCATTTCTCCTTCTATTAATAGATGAGGCTTTCTTAAACGGTAACCAATTGTCTACTAAAGGACTATTCATTGCCTTAAAGGGAATTTGATTCCAGTTTACTATTTTTCTACAATACAATTCAGAGTGTATTTCCTTAGTAAAATGCAAAAATTGCATAACTATCATAACAACAATGAAAACACAGTCTAGTTCTTTATATCAAGTTATTTATATTGTAGCTAGAAGCTAAAAAATGAAAGCTTTTTAGCACACAGGTTGAAATGCTGGACAGCATGGATATTAATGAGCCAGGTCTAAAACTCAAAAATGAACTGTTAGTATTATCCACACAAAATTAACTTCAGGACAAACAGCTTAGACAGCACATGAAAATATCAGAACAAATCCAATAGGAAAGTGCCTCAGGGACATCGCCCAGACAGAAACTGCAATAAAAATGGGTGGAAGCACTAATCTCCTAATCATCTCTGGCATCAAAGTCTTACTACATTAATTCTTGTCCTTTGGCCAATTTCTATCTGAGATAATTTCTAATGGAGTAGGTGAGGGAGTGGAAGGAAAAGGATTGGAAGATCTTTTTTTTTTTATTTGCTGGGAATAATTACTGAGCTAGAATAGTATTTGAGTAAATTCCCTTATATTTAAGAGATAGTCACACCTAAATTATTCTCAGTTAAATGGAATTTTAGCATTTTTTTATAAACAGATCAAAAGCAAGAGAGTCTATTCTCATTTTTAGGTGTACACTACTATAAGGTAAATCTCTCATATAAGTCTTATTCATGATAATGCAAAATACCCTTCATTCTGGTTTAGAAAATATGGAAATAATGTAGAGGAACATAGAACAAAGTATATGCATCTCAAAAAAATAGTGAGTGTAAACCTTCACATCAAACATGCTTATCCATTTTTTAAAGGACTACAATCCAGCATAGGAATGTTACAAAAATACTGGGATATCCAATACATAGGATAGGATACATTCCAGAGATTGCAATAGATTCACAAACATACAAGTGGATGACCAGTCACTTACTTTGAATCTGCATTTAACTCTAGGTAAGGGATCTTAACAACTTTAGCAATGTACTGTGGCAAAAACATCTTTCTCTAATTTTTTAATAATCCTTTAGGTAGATTCTAAAAATCAACTTATCAACAAAATGTGACTAAATACATAAATTTTAACCCTAGCTTCTTCTGTTGGCTCAAGTGTATGGGAAAAATAACCCTTGTGCTAACTATGGTCAGGTACTAGTAGCAAAACCATTTTACAATTTAATAAACTGGAACACTGATGATCAAAAATATTACAAGCTACAGATGAATAAATAATTGCAGGTTGTTCAGAGAAAACAATTCTGAGTTGACTTCATCAAAATATTCATTTAGGAACTTTTCATGTGAGCAATTATATCTGCAAAGCAAAAGAAAATTGGAATTCTCATCAGAATAGGATTAAGACTTATTGAACATCTCTTTTATTTATTAAGGTATTTTTATTAAGGTATTGAACATCTCTTTTATTTATTTAGTATGTTCTAGTTCTGTGTCTTTTCTGAATTTACATAGTACTTTTTGAATGTCTTTATCCCTTTAATTATTTAGAAAAAAAGCAGTTAAAAATCTGAAAGTTTAGTTTACTGCTATATTTTCACCTCTTAATGAATATCTGACAAGTAGCATCTACCATTTGTGATCCGCTGGTGTCCTCACTTTTATAAGTGAGAGTATAATATTTACTCTGTGGCAATCAAAAGAAAAAAGAAAACCAAAAGCAAAAATCCTGCCTTCTAGGAGTATTTTAATTTCTTTATATATTAGGAACAACATGGATATTCACATATAACTTATAAATTAGTATATATATGTCATTTTTAATATTTTAATTCTCAAAGTCCCAGGATGTTCTGTTCAACTTTGGTAACAACAGTGTAAACAACATTGTGAAATCTGTAAATATCAAAGGTGAAACACAGGATGATTTATGCATAGCTCTTTATGCTTTGAAAATAACATGGAACATGCTTTTTCCCAATTAAAAAAAGAGAACATCTTAGCAATATAATAAGAATTTAAATAAAATCTGAACACAAACAAAGGCGCTTTTCTATGGAGTGAATGTGGTTGATCTAGCAGCTTCCAAAATCTCTCTTTTTATTAGGCTTTTTGGTAGCAACTGAGGGTTTTGATGAGGGGAGGGTATTGTGAGAATGTGGACTCAAGCATTAAAACAATAAAGACAGTTATTCCTAACTCAGGTTTATAATTTTGCATAGAAAAGAAAGCCCTCAAAAAAACCACAAATGAGGGCCAGGGATTTAGTTCAGTGGTCCAAGCACTTGCCTGGTAAGCACAAAGTCCTGAGTTTGATCCCCGCTACTAAACAAAACAAAACAAAACCACAAATGTCCCATTTAAAGCCAAAAATGATTGACTGATTAAAAAGGTAAATGTTAAGCATTCAATGTTAATAAAGACTTTTTTAATATTTTAGTACAATTTTTATTATTGAGTTGTGATTTTGTTTAAAAAGTTAGCCTGGAGTTTCTTTCCCAGTCTGTTTTTATCTAGAAGCTTTATAATTTAGAGTGAGTGATTTTTGCATACTTTTTGACTTTCTGGAGGTATGCACAGTGCACAAGGAAAAAAGTGTAAACTTCTAAAATCGTTTCACATCATTACTGGTAACGCTTAACTATTTCATTGATGTGTTATCTAGCCTCGTATGGCTCATAACTCAATGTTTTCTTTTATAAGGCAAAGGGAAGAATATAGAAAATCCAAATCCTAAAGATTGACAGTCTAAATAGCTCTCTGTCACCCTGAGGGAGCCAGGAGTCACCATCCCAACCCTTACAGGAAGAGTCACTGTTATTTAAGCACTTCTGTTTGCTATGTGACTGGCTTCCCCATTTGTCCCTAATTTAACCAATTTTACCTGAGCAGTTGATTATTGGTTGACAACAGTTCTGTCCCACTTTATGTCCACCTTGCAAGTTCCTATTTTTCTCCACCATTGACCTGTCTCACCTCATGGTTTTGCTCTATAAAAGTCCCTGGAAAAGACAGTGTCTATGGCAACCCACCTGGGACCTCTTCTGTCTTTGAGACAGAAGCTTTCCTTCTCTCTATAAATGTATTCTGTTCCTAACATTCATTCTGTTTTAGAGAACATGAATCATACCAATAACATATCAGCAGAGTAAGTCACCTTGAGGAACATCGAGGACTCACAGCAGGGGTTCCCCAAAAGTGAGGCTACTGATTGATAAAGTACTATACCTTAGTATGTGTAAGTATATCTTTAAAAGTGAGGTTAAATAAATAACAGTTTATATTTTTAGTATGTTTTTTAAACACACACTTTATTATAACAAAAAAGTGTGATTTAAATGTAGATTTTTTTGACATTTATGACAACAAATGACTATACAAACCTAAACACTAGGTACATTATGAAGTATTTCTTACAAAAACCACTCAGTACCTTACCTTCATGTACATAGTGTATTTGAGGTAAGCACAGTGGTATAAACCTATAATTCCAGGCTGAGTCCAGTTTCACAAGTTTAAATCCAACCTGATTCAGCAATTTGGTGAGACCCTATCTTAAAAACAAAACAAAGTAACACAACACATTTAAATATGGTGTGGTGGCACATGCCTGTAATTCCATCACTCTGGAGGCTGAGGCAGGAGGACCATTGTGACTTTGAGGCCAAATTGGCCAAATAGTGAGTTCAAGGCCAGATTGCACTACATAATGAGACCTTGTATCAAAAAAAAAAAAATCAGAAAGGGTGTAGAGATGGAGCTTGGTGTGTGAGGCCTCGGCTTTCACTTCCATTACCATATGCACCTGCACACACACACATACATTTGCTCACACATGTGTACAAAAGTGTATCACACATTTGTATGGTTTAAATAGTAAATGGTTTGTAGGTTTAAATAGGAACACGTAATGAGCTCACAGTATTCGTAGGAACTCAGGTCATTCTAATGAAAAGGTGCCTATCTGAGACCTATAACAAAGGGAGAAAATAATCTAAACAATGGGGGTGTAAGCAATGGGTTTAAGAGAAGCACTAAAGACAACAGCAAAATTGAGCTATTATATGTGTTTTTGTTTTTATTTTGAACATTTCATATTTGAATATAATATTAATTTACTATATTTAAACTTAACATCTATAAACATTCAAATTTGGAATTTACTCCTATGGCACTTTCCTGATACATTGATTCTTTTGTATCTTAAATAGCAATAAGAAATAAATGCTCCCATTTAAGATATATTATCTACAGATTTTTGAGTGAACAAGGTTAGCATGCTAAAGAAAAGCATGCTTGCCCAGATTAAAAGCTACTGTTATTTCTCTTCAATAATTTCCTGTATATTACTGTATGAGTATGTTTTCCATTTATTTAAATGAGCAAATGTTAACTTTGAATCTCATTATACAGTAAAGGAATAATATCACTCTTTGGATCAAATGTCTGGTCCATATCAGTCATATGATATTTTTGCAAGAAAATGAAGAAAAATGGGTGTATATGTAGTATGAAAAAATAGTCATATAATATTAGTTTTAGAATTATATGCTTCTTTACCCTTGGTAAATAAACAAATTAACTCAGATTATCTGATCTGCTAAAATACTAAGAATGTATAAAATGAAGAATATGAGGACTTCCCATAAAATTATTATTTCATTTAAGGTTCAGAATCTTTTAAAATGGTCCAAAATGAAAATTCAGTCTCAGTTATGTGGAACATTATGGAATATTCGGGAACTCAGTTAAGATTTCTACGATCACCAAAGCATTAAAATTGTAATGAAATAATGAAAATGCATAAAATACTGCATTCCTGAGATTGTTGTGATCTTAATAGAGGAAGAAAAAAATGTCCTAAGGATTTAGGGAAAGAAAAGACTTCTTATTTGGGCCAATGCTTTTGAATAATGTGCCAAGAAATTTAACACTGTGCTCTGGAGGCAGGAAATTTTACACAATATGGGAAGAGTAAAAGATTTTTCTCCAAAAATAAATTAATAAAATTTACATTCCAATTCTAGTTTTGCCTTGCTTTTAATCTCAGGGAAAATATACACAACATATTCTTTTCCAAATTTCCTTATTTTAAATGAGGAAAAAATATTTACCTTGCACGATTTTTGTAGTGATTAAAAATGCCATCTATATGTATATTAGCATTAGTTTTCTTGCACATTAAACAATAGTAAGTTAATATTAATTTTCACTTTTAAAGAAAAGTTCAATAAAATTGTAATGAAATAATGAAAATCCACATAAAATGCAATCAATATTTAGAATTATCAAGAACTAAGAAACCTACCTCTCATTTTACTAGATGGGAAATTAAACTGCAGAGAAATTAACTCATGTAAAGACTAAATGTATAATCTCTCAAATCATTTGTTTTTCCCTTTTTCCTAACTTATTTTATTCTTGATGAAAACTCAGGGTTGACATGTTTATTTTTCATTAACATATTCATTAATCATTTCAGTCATTCTACTACTGTTTATCAAGTTAAGAATAATTCCTAGTTCATGCGTTAACATAACATAAAAAGTGTTCTCATCTAGGAATTTCCCATAATTGGTTAGTTTCTCATATCTACAGCACCAAGCTGCTCTTTGGTGGGGAGTAAGGACTGGTTGGTGTGCGAACTACATTTTCAGAAATGGCTCACAAAATTATTAGTGTGTCATCATCTCCTTCATTCACCAGATCTGGCACCGTGTTACTGCTAGCTCTTCCCCAAAGTCACAGTGTTCACAAAGGTAAGCACTTTCAGTGGATTTGGGACATTAAGGCAGCCACACAGCATAAGTAAAGACGCTCACCTAAGAGGACTTCCAGAACTGCTCCAGAAAGTGGTGAGAAAGATGGCGCAAGTGTACTTGAACTGAAGGGTTATTTTGAGTGAGTACAATGCAATGTACGATTACTCTAATAAACTTTTATTTAAATGCATACTATATTTTCGGATCACACTGTACACAGAGGTTTAGAGGGAGTGTGGAAAAAAGCTTGGAGAAGGTAACCCTTGATGCTAATCAAGAATTCCTTAGGACTCAAGGAACATGAATTCAAAGCGCTTCTGCTTTCCCTGTTGACCCTTCACTGCCAACTCATCCCTGTCGTGGTACTGAACTAACTCCCATGTTTTCTCTTCACAAAGATAACTGACCCCCTGCCCCAAAATATCTCACAGAAATATGTGTGCAAAGATAATTATGACTTTCTGGGTTGCTTCTACCATTTCTACCACAGTGTTGACATTTTACACCTAAATTTATTTATTTATTTACTCAACAGTTGCAGCGGAAGGACATCGCTTTCAGTCTTGAACTACTATAAAACAACAGCTTGTCAGCTGTCAGAAGGTTTGTCTGTGTACAGTGGTATCAGAAAGGTTTACTGAATCAATCTAAAAGTCTATTTCAGACTTTAAGATGCATATAATATTTTTATCTACCCATACTTATTAACACAGCTTCCTGCACATAAAAACAACAGAGTAAATACATATTGTGTCAAATTTTGCATAAGATAGAAAATAGAAACATGAGTTGATGTTGTAAGTGATGAAATGGATAAGGAAGCATAGAGAATTAGCGATGAATAGAGAATGCCGTGCCTTAAGAACTCATCATAATGTTAAATGGAAATATTAGTAGAGGAAGGCATTGCTATTAAGCATTTGGAAAGAGAAATGGAGGAGTAACCCAGAGAAAGTAGACTTTGATTCCACAGAGACAAAAGCAAAAACTCAGGTTGCTTGCGTCATGGCGATGCTTCTTAGATTTTCTGCTACGGTGAAAATATTCAGTCACCATCCGCTGACTTGTACTTTCAGTAACATGGAACTAGCTAAGACCATGAAGACCTGTGGCCAAGAGAGGTCCTTAGAGCGTCACTTCTGAATCCCATAATGAAGACCTGGAAGACGGGGTTCCAAATCAGCAGAGGCCACTTCGTTCCATGCCAATCTTCCTTCATACAATCAGTTAGGAGGGTCTCTGATTCATATGTTCAGCATACAGTTTCTAGGTTGTTAGCACACCTTTACAGATGAGTAAAGGACTCGTCTGCCACACATAGATGCATTACACGGAATAGAAATAAATGAGTGACACCAAAATCACTACAACTCTTCTTACTGTCACTATGTAATAACACTCTATGGCTCAGCACTAATTGCTCATTCTGAAAAAAAAAATACAGTTGCTAACTAGAATGAAAGGTTGATTTGTCACCAAAATAGGGTTTAATCTTAAGATAAAAAATACACTTTTAAATTTTGAAAAATTAAAAAAAACTTTTAAATAACACTGCTTTAATGCCATTCCATACCATCTATGCTTCCAAATGTAAAGGTTTTGGGATGATCATGAAATTCAAAAGAATATATCATTTTCTAAAAATAAATTAAAACAAAATATCCTTTGTTTGATTTTTTTTTTTTTTTTGGGTACCAGGACTTGAACTAACCACCTCATGCTTGCCAGGCAGGCAATGTGCCACTGAATTATATCCCCGACCCTCTTTTTTTGATTTTTATTTTGCCATATTCAACATAAATCCTGAGAATTTGCCTCTGAAAACCAAGGGGTTGAATAAACTAAATTAATATTTAATGTGAATAAAATCTAAAAGCAAGTAACTGAACATGATTTAATATTTTTTCCTCTTTCATTAACCAATGAAGTTGCAAAGTAAATTCTATGGGTTTGTCTATACTACTTTATCTGCTTTTATAATATACACCTATAAAATAACTATGAATACTAAATCACACATTAAATCTATAATAAATTCAAATACAAAAATGTTACTACCTATAATAATCATTATACTGATATTTTATTAATCATGGTTTGCAAATACTTATAGTCTACCAAGCACTGTGATTAGATATGTATGTGTATACCATAAATAGTAGGCACATCAAAATATATTATGCACATAATGCTATAGTATTATATCCAATTTAAAAGGTAATGGAAGTTTAGAAAAATTAAGCCATGTACTGTACTGGTAAATCTTAGAGCTCTGATTTGAACACAATTTTAGCTAATTATAAAGCCGGCATCTTTAATATCTTACTTTTCAAACAGATCCAGGTCGCCTTTTATGAAGGAACCAGTATTTCAATTGGCTTCCTGTGCAATTCCTTACATTTCCTTTTGTATATTAAAAATTGACTACACAAAATCACAAGTCTGATGTCATGATGAGCTAGGTAGCTACTCCAAGAAAATACAGTGTGTCTCACCACTGCCCATTAGGTGGATATGTGAATTGGAATAACTGTCTTCAGATTCATTGACATAAATAAATCGTACTTCAAGCACCATCAGTTCCTTTACTTTTCATTTTGAAAGTCAGCATGTCTTGAGGGAGGCCCAGCAGGGTCCCTTTCCCTGGGAAACTTCATATGTCAGTGAATCAAAAGAACAATCCTAGCCCTGTAGCACAGTTGGAAAGCATTCGCCTCACATGTGTGAAGACCTGGATTGAACTCTTTAAGTTTCATGAAAAACAAAACAAACAAAGCCACACAAAACAAAACAATCTTTTTTCCTAAAGGGAGACAGGGAACAAAAGATTAGATTGAGTTCTTTTTTCCATTTTATTCATATTTTAACTCCTTAAATATTTCCCTCAATAAATTTCACACACACACACACACACACACACACACACACAAAGTTGTAATGAAAGAAATGAGACTGGCCAGGAATTTAGCTCAGTGGCCTAAGCACCTGCCTGGCAAGTGCAAGGTTGTGAGCTCGCTCTTCGGTTTAAAAAAAAAAAAAAAAACAAGGAAGAAATTTTAAAAATTTAAAAAATAACAACTCAGGAGTTTTTAACAAAGGTGTGTAAGTTAGAAACAACATGTGATCAAGAGATAAACTTAGGGCTGGGGATTTAGCTCAGTGACATAAGCACCTGCCTGGCAAGTATGAGGTCATGAGTTCTAGTCCCAGTACGAGAGAGAGAGAGAGAGAGAGAGAGAGAGAGAGAGAGAGAGAGAGAGAGAAACTTAAGCCCTTTGTAGAAAAATGGGACAACAATGTTAAGTTACATAAATCAGACACAAAGGCTTGAATGGAATATGGTTTTTCTTAAATGCAATGCCCAAATTGTTAAAAACAGCAAAAGAAAAGTTAGATAATTAGAAGTAAGGAGATAGATCTTTCTCAAATGGAAAGAGGATCAGTGGTGGAGGGAAGGCAGGGAAAGGAAATGATAAAAGGAGTTAAGATGTGTTGTGTGCATGTACCAACTCCATACCAGAAATACTAGCATTATGTATGGCAAACATATACTAACAAAAAATAACTTTTTAAAAAATCTAGAAGGAAACAGCTAGCTTTTTAAAAAGCTAGAAGAGAATGGTAAGTATCATATTATTTCCATTTATTCAGGTTATTAGAATGAATTGACAATGCAATTAATAAAAAGAAAAATGAACTATAGTTCTAATTATGCAATTATAAGAATCATATGTCTCAGACATTGTGCAAATAATTTTACTTGTTGTAGTTCATTGAATCTATGAAGCAGCAATAAAACATAGCTTGTATTATAATGTTCATTTTATCGTTAAAGCAACAAAGCCTTGGAAGAGGCTATGTAATTTGCTCATGGACATAAAGTTAGTAAGTGCCAAACTAGACTTTGAACTCTGGCAGTCTCACTCCCAGAATAAGATATTTATCCTTTTCTCCCATTAATCATAAGAAATAATATTATTATCATTTTTACTATTTTTGCTAAGGTACTAAATACAACTCTAGACAATTTTAAGTAATGTGCTATCAATATCCTATCTGGGTTCTTAATAAGGAAAATAACCAATGACTGAAAAGTGCAATGCTACATCCATATTAACTCAGTCACCCATTAAATGTTAGGGGGGCTCCGTGCCTAATGCTACACAGCCATGATATAATCTCAGAGAAAGTGTGACTAACTTCAACGGCAAAGCCAATTTAAAGGTTGGAAATTTCAAGTCAGTTTTCTTTGAGCCTGGGAACTGTTTTTGTCTGGTCATGAGTCTATGCAGGAAAAGTGATAGGACACAAACATGCCCAATTGTTTGAGCAGTGGAAATGTACTTTCCTTCAATATTTCCTGAACAAGTGATCAAGAGTAGAAGACTTGAGGAATTGTCCCATGGACATCCATATCTCAAACTATCTGGGGTCACTTTCCTAGGAGTAGAATCAGATTCTTCATGGGATGGAAGATGCACCAAAAATTATACATCCTTATATACAATTCAGTGAGATTCCTTAAAGAACTCATGCAACAACCAGCTTCCTTGGTTAACTACACACATGAGACTTCTGTTTTTTTCATCAGAAAGTTGTCATATGCAGCATAATTATGAATCTTTGGATCCCTTTATTTCAAAAACAAATAAAATACTTACATTATTAATAGGAGAGCATACTGGTTCCTCTCCATAAAATCTTTGGGTAAGGACAACTGTAAAGGAAGTTCTTGTAAAGAAAGAGCAAAATATTAAAGATGTAGAGTCATTTGTGTATACAATTATATGATACAGACAAAGTTGATTCTGAATAACACAACATGCACAAAAGTTTACCATATTCATCAATATGAATGATTTTAATTTCTGACTTTACTGTCTTCTTCTTCTGGAGAGCTTGCTTTAGCAGAGAATTGCTTTCCAATATAAAATAATCTGTAAATCAAAAAATGCAATATAAATAGCTAATTCCTGTGCATTAATCAGGATCAATGAGACATAAAAATTTATGCAGTTAGCTGCGGCACCCTTTTCTGTCCATCCACGCCTTGTGACAAGGTCCATGGGTGGAGGAGAGCGCTTCAAGGAATCGCTTCTCCAGAAAAAGGACACCGCATGTGGGAATTGGGTGCAAGGATCTTGTAATGTTTTGTACTGATAATTGCAATTTATGTAATTCACACATATATATTTTCATGTAATACTCAATATGAAATCGAAAATAGAAACACCAGAGGAGTTACTAGAAAGCCTCTAGATAACCCCTTTGTGAAAACTAATTGTGAAATTTTACCTTCTGTGAGTAGTATGAGAGACTTTATACAAAAGCTTTAAATGAAAGAGCTCATGGAGGAGGATTTACAAAATTCCTGTGAGACAACTGCCCTGAGACACTGGACAGGCAGCCAGAGACGGGCAACTAGGACACATATGTTACGCCACCGGCCGCCTAAGACAGGCACAGGACCAATTGCTGTCCTGTAGGCCCATGACGGGTAAGGCCTGGTTGGATTCATATGAAGAGTCCTTGACCCAAGACAGGCACTATCCTCACAGGGCCTGCCATACTCCCATAAGTGATAGGGGAAAAAATGTAGGGAGCAGCATGATAGCTTCACAGCTGCGGCTCCATCTCTCCCTCCTGTGGGCATCCAGGTGCATCGGCTTACATTTTCCAAGATAATTAAGTAACAAGAGTAAAGTGTTACAAAGATGAAAAAAGTTGATTAACACATATTGTTTAAGATTGTCCCTGCCTGGCCCTAAGCCTGGGACGCTTCCTGTTTGGGGTTTGGGTTGCTGCCAAAAGTTAGCAAATATATATTCCAGCTTCTAAAAAATAAAATAGATTCAGATTCACTCACAGACTGGTGTGCAGTGTTTTCTGTCTCTCACTTGCCGACTCCCTGACCACCTTTGGGACCCCTGAGCCCTGCCGCAGCTGGACTCCGGCAGTTAGCATTTGGCAGGTATTCTGCTAGGAACTCTTCACAATTTGTTTTCTAAATTACTACAACAATATTTACACTGAACACCCCTACTCTAATAAAATTTTCTCAGTTTGCTCCTATGCTTTGGAATTAGCATCCACATCTCCAAAATGAAAATCAGAAAATATATCTATCCTCTTTAAGGAAACACAAAGGAAAACAAAATTATCTAGTATCACACAAGATGAATTTGAGATGTGTGGATGTCACAACAAAAACTCAGAATAAGAGAAAAATGTAGTCATCAGAAAAAAGACAGAAATGACAGAGATAATGTAATTCCCACATAAGAACATTAAAATAGCAATTCAAATTATAGCTTAGTTGTTCAATAAGGTAGATAATATTAGATATTTCTGGAAACAAACACTATAAAATATTAAACAAATGAATGCTACATATTCTAAGATGAAAAACACACTGAGTGGGATTCATAGAATATTAAATGCAGCAAGAAAGCATAAAGAACTTAACAGTATAATAATATAACATTTCAAAAATGAAACAAGGAAGAAAAATTGACAAAATGTGAAGGCATCATCCATAGCTTTCTAGAATTTTCTATTAATTCTATCTATCTATGTATGTATCTATGTTTGAGGAAATTATACATACTAAAAATAATGAAACTTCTAATTCATGTCTATTTCAGTTTATGTCTTTATTTTATCTAGATATGCTATATAGCTTTCATTAGATTTATTCCCAGATATCATATTATTTCTAACGTTATTTTTGTAGTGTTTAAACTATTTAATTTTTAATCAATTTATAAAATAGTTGAACTTTGCATATTGATCTATGTCTGTAACCATAATAAATTCATTTTTTAAATAATAAATTTTATGTGTGTTCTATAGATTTTATTTGCATGCTTTTATTTTGCAGACACATATTCTGCAGATGAAAAGTTTGCTATGCACATTTCTTTCTCTTGCATATTGACCTCATTAAATTTCCATTACAATGTTGAACAGAGAGGTGAAGGCAGACAAGCTGGAACGCCCCTGTTCTAGGGTGGATTTGTTTTTTCTTAATAAGGCTGTTTTCACATATTTCTGTGGATGTTACTCATCAAGTGAAGAAATTATTGGGGATTGCAAGATGGCCGACTGAGTGGTGGCACTGTAAGAGAGCTTCTCTGAGGAAAAAGAAAAAATAAAAACAACTCAGATGCTGGAATCTGGCAAAATGGAGAAAGCCAAACAAAAGGAGAGGAATTCTCACGACCCAGGAAGAAACTGAGGAAAAAGAAAAAAAAAAAAAAGAAAGAAGAAAAAGAGGCATGGACAGAGGGCTGGAGCTGGGCAAGCCCCAATCACTGCACTGGCACATCTTAAATTCAGGTGACTCACGATCGAGCTGAGATCGCGGCCCTGCCGAGAGCGGGGGTTGGTGAGCTCCAGACCCTCGGCTGGGGGAGGCCCTGAGACGGGGAGTGGAAACAGCCAGTCAAGCTGCAGGAACTTTGGTGAGTGGCGGGAACTGGAATTCCCAAACCGGGAGGACTGGCTGGGCTACATTTTGGAGTTGGGCAGGGCCGGCTTGAGTCGGGGCCCTAGGCAGCATCTGCTGATGACTCCTAGTCCAAAGCAGATTGGTGGGATCTGCTCGGGCAGGGCCACGCCCCTGGTTGAAACCCAATAGCCAGGGATGAGGCTTTCCTGGGCCAGTGGCGAGGCTTTGAGCTTGGAGTGAAATCTTCCAGGCCCTGAAAGAAAATAACCTCCAACCCAGAATGATGTACCCTGAAAAACTGTCTCTCAAAATTAATGGAGAGACAAGATATTCCACGACAAAGAGGAACTGGGGGAGTTTGTGACACCAATCCAACCCTGCAAAGAATACTGAAGGACATTCTAGAGAGAGAAGAAAACCACCAGGGTTCCAGGAATAATGGCAGAAAGGCCTCAAAGAAAGGGGCAGACAGTGGAATGAAGGAGAAAAGTAAACAAATAACAACAGAGAAATAGCATGGCAGAGATAAAACAGAGAAGATTGGTTATATCACTGTTTTATCTTGACTGATTTTATTTGAATCTGGTATGCTTGAGAGTGTCGAGTCTGAGAGTAGGGGTAACTACTCTGAAGATGACAGGATTCAATAGGATACCCATTCTGGTTTGATTGTTAACTGCCTCTGAAGTCCTATAATGTCTCCAATGTTTAGATTTTATTAATAATGTAAAGCAATGATATGTTTATATTATATTTGACGATATAGACAATTTTATTGAAAATAACTAGAGACATCATAGTGACTACCGTAGATCACCTAGTGTTGTGTTTTTGTATGTTCTTTTTATTTTGTGTTTCTCTAGGGATTTGTATTGCTGACTTGTTTTGATTTATTTCTCCCTCTAATACACAAAGGCTAAGTATATGTGTAGACTTATACATGTGCAGAACTTCTAAGTAGTTTATGAGAATGGATTATAGTTATTGTAAGGAAAAAAAAGGAAAAGAGAATATTCTAAAGGATATAACTGCATGTTTGTTTGAGTGTGTGGAATTAATAACCATGTTGCTAAAGTTTTAGTTGGATGCATGAGCAAAACTGACTGCAGTCTCACTATATGGATTTCTACTTTGTGGACTTTAGTTGTAACTTGAACAACTGTATCTAAGAGGAAAGTATATAATTATCAGCTAGTGATTATTACTTGTTACTATTTTTTTTGTTTTGTTTTGTTTTTGAGATTTTGTATTGTTTCTACCCTCTTTCCATCTCAAAATTTTTTCTTTAAATAAAACAATTAAAAAAAAAGCAAGAGGAGGAAAAGAAAGTGCTCTAAAAGAGATAACTGTATGTAACCTTAAGTGTGTAGGATTGATAACCATGTTACTAAGTTTTTGTTGGATTGGTGAATAGAACTGTTTGCAGCCTCACTGTTTGAATGTCCATTTTGTATGCTTTAATTTTGTAACTGGAACAACTATATCTAAGAAGACAATATGTAATGTATCAAATAGTGATTTGTTACTGTTTATTTTTTTTGAAATTCTGTATTGTTTCTACCCTTTTTTCTGTTTTGCTTCCCCCCTCTTTAAATAAAAAAAAGAAATTATCTCCTATTTTTATACTAATTTTATTATTAATGTGTTATTGCTACCTGTCAAATTTATCAAATGCTATTTTCCTAAATCTTTTGAGATGTCACTGAAATATGGTGAATTATATTGCTTATTGAATGTTACAATGGATTTCCTGAGTAAATTTTATATGACCATTATGTATAATCCTTTTTATAAATTATTGGGTCTAACTTTCTACTATTAAGGAATTTTGGATTTGAATTCATGAAAAAATCCTTCAGAATTTTCTCCAGAGCAGGTTCAGCACTCATATCTTCTGAACTGGTTTATCTCATAGAAATACCTTACTTCTCTTTTGGTTTTAAAAGATAGCTTTGCTGAATAAATTAAATCTACCTTAGAATTTACTTGCTTTTAGGTCTTGAAATATATAAGCTCCAAGGTCTTCTGGTCTCTAATGTTTGTGTTGAGAAGTCTGCTTTGAATCTAACTGGCTTCCGTTATATGTGATATATTTGTTTTTCTCTGGCTGCTTTTAAAATTGGTGGATTTCTTTTCTTTTTTTGGGGGGGGCTGGATATCTGCTAATTGAAGCATATGACTTAGTGAGATGTTTTTCATCCTATTTGTATGGTGTTCTACAGGCATCACATCCTTGTATTTTAAACCCTTTTCTTATACTTGGAAAGATTTTTTATAATTTCTGTAAGTAAGTTACTGAATCCATCTGTGATATCTTCTAGTTTTTCTTTAACTATGATTAGCCTTAGAGTGACCTCCTTGTTGTCATCTAGTAGCTGTCGGACAGCCTTCTTTTGTTCTCTTTACTTCTTTTTTGCTTCTTTGAGTTCTTTATTGTAATTCACTATTTTGCCCTTGATATCAGACAACCTGTCTTCACATTGATTATTTCTGCAATACTGCTTTTTATTTCAGTTACTTCTGTCTGATGTATTTTCAAGAATTCCATATCCTTGATGAATCCATCATTCAGATTTTGAGCTGTTTTGATTAGCTGATGCAATTTTTCACTTATTTTCCCAAAATTCACCATGGGCATATTGAATGAAATTCCTCTGGACTTTTGTTTCATTTCCTCTCTGAACTTTACTTTCATCATTATTTTCATGCCTTCTCTGAATTTTTCAGAGATTTCTGCTACCTAGCATTTGTTTTCTTCTTTCTTTGTGACCCCTTGCTCTGCCTAGGGAGAGTTAGGGAGAATTATAAACCTTCTATTTCTTTGCTTTCCCATTCTTCTGTGTGAATTTGTCATTTATTTATTTTCCTTTCCTTGTTCAGGGGTTACTAGAGGTTGAGGATTAGAGAAATGAGGAAGTTTTGTGACGTGTATGGAAATTATTAGTAGGATGTTGCCTTCCCATGAATAATTTTCATCTTTGTATGTCTAGTGCTAGTTTTTACCCCTTCTGTTACTTAATTTAGGTGATTTCAACTTTGTCCCAATGCTTTTTCAAAAGAATTACTTCTGGTTACACCAGCATCTACAGATTCAAACTTACAACACTTCTACATGACGGTTGTTGTAATTAAACTTTCCCTTATCTATTCTCAGTACACACTGTCATAGTTTATTATTTGCGATTGCTCTACAATGAGGTATGTGAAGTGGAGTGGGGAGAATGGGAGATGGTTGGATGAGAAGTGCTAGGTACTCAGGGAGGGTTGACTTGGAAGAGAGTGGTGGATGAGAAGAAAAGTCTGATGTGGGGGTCTGAGTTTACTGGAGATACTTTTAATTGAGTTGAAAGATTAGTGTTGTGAGTTTTCTGAGGATGTTTTGTAGGTCAAAGGCAAGACAGAGGAGAAAGGTTTAAACTGTGATTAAGGAAACTTATGTGACAGAACTTGCTAATAAGGTAGATAATAAGATAGGTAGGATATGGAAAAGCCAAGGGTTTAGAATGGGGCAGATTGATGATTAATACTAGAGAAGATAGGAGCGCCTGTAAGGGAGCCAGGTATTGGGAATTAAAACTTTTGGAGCACGAATTCATATGTTTTGAAAAAGTAAAGAAAAATGTTAAATAACATTGTCTCAGAGGTTTAAGATAAAGAAACTAGATAGCTAACTGAGGCACAGAAGATAATTGAAATGCTTATTGAATCAGAGCCAATGAGAGAAAAAATACACAAAAGTATCAACCTAATAAGCACAGGCAACCATAGAAGAACATAACACAAGTCCATATTACTACATAAATAAAAAGCATGTTCCCCTTAAAATCAGAAACACGATAAGGAGGTCCACTATCACCTCTTCTATTCATCATAGTACTTGGAACACCAACTAGAACAATTAGGCAAAATAAATAAATAGAATGCACTTAAGAAAGGAGGCACCAAAACTGTCATTACTGGCAGATGATACTTTACATAGAATATCCAAAGAGCTCTACCAAAAATACTCTTCAAATTATTAATAAACTTTATCATTGTAGCAGTATACAAAGTCAACATGCAAAAATCATTAGTATTTGTATACAGCAACAAAGAACAGGATGAGAAGGAAAGTAAGAGATGATGCCATTCACAATAGCTTTAAGAAAACTCAAATACCCAGGTATGAACTTAAAAAGAGAAGTGAAAGACTTAAACAAAGAAAAATACAGTACTTTAGAAAAAGAAAAATGAAAATGAAAAGATGTCTCCTGCTATTGAGAAGGCAGAAATAATATTGTTAATCTGGCCATACTCCCACAACTGCTAGATAGATTGATTACAGTTCCAGTTAAAAATGCTAACAGCATTCTTTACAGATCAAGAAAAAACAATCCTATATAGAGCCAGAAGAGACTAAGAATAGCAATAGCAATTTTGTGTAACAAAAGCAAATAGTCAGGCATAACAATACCTGACTTGAAGTTATACTCCAAAGCAATAGTGATAAAAATGACATGGCACTGGAACAAAAAGAGATTTTTTGATCTTTGACAAAGTGGCAAAAAGTAATGTTAAGCAGAAAGATTCTCTACTTAATAAGTGCTGTGAAAACTATCTGTGTGTACAAAATTGAAATTGGACCCTTATGTTTTACCATAAACTAAATTAAAATCAAAATGGAATCAAAGATCTAAACATTAAAGGGAAAACAATAAACGTACTAGAAGATAAAATAGGTAAGACATTTCAAAGACATAAGTGTCTGAAAGGATTTTCTAAATAGAACCTAAATTGCAAAAGACATATCCACAAGAGTCAACAAATAGAATTATACCAGATTAAAAACTTCTATAAGAAGAATCAATCAATAGCATGAAGAGACACACTACTACAGAAAGCAAAAAATTACTTCCAATCACTCCTCAGACAGAGGACTAATATCTAGAATATACAAAGAACTCAAAACAACTAAATAACCTAAAACTAAAAATCTGGTCAAGAAATGGATCAAAGAAATGAACAGACACTTCACAGAGGAAGAAATAGAAATGGTATATCTGTCCATTACAGAAACGCAAATTTAAGCAATACAAAGACTCCATCTCACTCCAATAAGAATAGCAATTGTAGGAAATCAAACAATAACTAATGCTGGCAAGGCTGTGGTGAAAAAGCAACATCCTTCATTGCTGGTGGGAATGTAAATTAGTACAACCATGATGGAAACCAGAATGGAGATTCTTAAGGAACTGAAATTAGAAATTCCATATGACCCAGTGATATCCCCTGCTAGGTATCGTCCCTAAAGAGCATAAAACATCATACTACAGTTGAAACTAACAGCTGAAACTACAGTTGAAACTAACAGCTGAATCCTGGAAATAGCCAATCAAAAGATGATTGGATAAGGAAATGTGGACTCTATATACAATGGACTATTACTCTCTTACAAAGAACAACAGAATTGAGACATTTCTGGAACAACAGAAACACCTAGAAAATATAATGTTGACTGAAATAAATAAATTCATGAGAAAATCTAATCCATTTTTGTTCTTGTAATGCTGTCTGGATTTGAAATTGAGATGACACAGACTTTATATTTACTGTGTTATCTCTGTCATTTCTATTTCTATTCTCATTTACCTAGTTATGAGTCATATTTTCTACCTCTTTTTTATGATCCATAATTGTTATGTCATATTTTCTACTTCTTTTATATGACCCATAATTTTTTATTGGATACTGGTAGTATGATGTTTGCCTTTTAAAATTCTGGATTCTGTAGTATTGCTGTAAAATTCTTGGACTTCATTTGGCTGACATTAACTTACTTACAGGTCACCTTAAAAAGGCCAAGATTTTAAGATATAAATTTTAGTGTGTACTTAGATGCACTTTTCTTTGTAGGTAGTTCAATTATATCCTCATATTTTTCTTAAATGTTTTATTCTAGTCATATAGAGTGACCATTATCTTTCAAATATGAAGATTTTTCTGACTGCCTTTTTTGTATTTTGATACTGAAGATCAAACTTGTGACTTTACGCCTGCCAAGCAGACGCATACACTGCTGAGCTAAATCCCCGCTGACTTCCTTATTTTAAAATGAATTGTATATATTCATTCTTTCTTGGAATATCTTTCCATTGATTTCCCCTTTTCTTAGAGATGTGATAATTTCTTTAAGATGAATTATATATTCTCATACTCATTTCATTTTGTGTTTCTCTCACTGGAACTGGAACTTCTATATGTAATCTCAGGCACAGCAAATTATTTATTGCAAACAAATCAAACTACCTCTTTGTATATAATTATCTTCCTTAAATCTGGGAGATTAGATGTTCTTAGAATTTTGGCATGTACTTAATATATTAAGTATCTAAAACTACATGACACTAGCAAATTTTCAAGGAAGCTAAAACAAACATTAAAATTTAAATTTTTAAAAATGTAAATTATGAAGCTCTTTTGACCAATATTTGACACTTGTAATTTTAATACTACTGAAAAAACGTAAGTAGTTATTTTGAACAAAAATGCTTTTTGCATGTAGAAGAAACCAATACCACTTGATTATTAGTAAATATATAATATAGAAGGCAATAAAACTTGCATCATCCTTAATAGACAAGTGTTTTTATACATGTGCAATGGTTTGCTGTATTCAAATTAATAATTAAATACAGTGGACCCTTGAGTTATGAGTAGCCTCACACATGAAAACCTGAATTACAACCATAATTTTAGGTTTAATTTACAACCAAAAACATGAGTTACAATCCAAACAGTGGCTTCTTTGTCTGGAGATGCCAGAAAAGCCTTTGTAAGCTTAAGCATTAGTTTGACCCCAGTTTCCTGATCTTCTTATGAAAGGGGCCCTCCTTCCATACAATAATAAGCTTCCATTTTATTCTTGTGAATGAATTGAGTTCGTAAGTATTCACCGTAAATGAATACATATGTCTAGAAGCACCAATATGAAAGCAATATACTAGTAACTTCACATAATGTATTATAAAATAAGAATGAGTGTGAAAAAACCTAACTACATGCAAACTTATAGCATAATTACAGCAGCAGCAATTGATTTTTTTTTCTTTTCAATAAGAGGCCATTACTCTTGAAATTACATTCATCCATGGCTAAAGAAAAATAAATTCTAGCTAAGACAAATACAAACAAATCAAAGCTATTTTCAAATAATTAAGAGCAGGAATAGAATTCACTTCATGATAAATTCAGAAAATACATTTAATTCACAAACTTTTTTAGCAAAAATATAAAAAGGAGATAGCATAAGAACATTATTTCAAGTCTAGCATTGTGGAAGAAAACATGATCAGTGCAAAAATTTGAAAGCAGACGGAAAAAGAAAGCAGTATGTAGAAGGATGAGGAAAAGTGATATAGCTGAGATAAGAGAAAGAACAGAGTACAAGAAAATGAGACAAAATAACAAGGGAAACAAAACTAGAAAAGGAAAAGAAGAAAAATAAGGAGGAAAGAGAGTGGTACACTAGTGCATGGTGTGTAAAACAATCTGCTAACAACTCAGTGAACAGAAATGGTTCGCCTAATTTTGCTTCTACTCACAAACTTCCTATAAGGAATGAACATAACCAGGCCTCTTTCCTGCACGAACACCAGCACAGCCATCTTCCCCAGATTCGTGGGGCTAATTAAATTTGTGAATCAAAGTGCCACCATATGGTTGTTCTGCACACGTTTAATCTCCAGTCATATGTCAATGGAGTGAGAGGACCAGCTCTGTCCAACTGCACTATTTAAGGCAGAGCTCCCGTGGCAACACTTATGGCTTTAGAGGCAGAGGGACGGGGGTACGCGTGCACTCACACACATACTCATGCGCATGGACATATATAGCCCTGGTTTTGTCATGATATGCCCTCTGCCACCTTGGGACATCTGCAAGAAGGTTATCACCAAAGGCTGAACAAACAGGGCCACCTGATATAATCTTTTTCTTTAAAAGATTAGCTTGAGTCAGATATTCTCTTATAGTAATGTTACAGTACTAAGATATCAAAAGAAGATACAGGATTTTTGAAATATTAACTATATAAAATTTTATATATAAATGTCATATCTCAAATCACTGAGCATTCTAAGAAGTTTTACTACTGTTATTATTATTGTAACACATGCTAATTAAAGTGTTAAGAAAAATACTGAAGAAGAAAGAGGAACACAAATTTTACCTGGAATTCTTCCAGGTAAATTTAGGAACCATTAATATTTGTGAGTATTATCTTCATAGACTTTGAAGCAGTTTTGTTGAAATATCATAAATATTCAGCCTCAATAAGTTAGAAATAGAACCTTAATATTTTTGAAGTATTAACTTTAATGAATGTATTTTATCTTAATCCTAGTAAACAACTTATGACATTCATCAGTTAGGATAATGACAGGATTTTAATGAAGATTTGAATCTCAGATGTGTGAACACTGGGTAGCAGAGGCCTAACATGTAATATGGTTACTCATGGCTGTAAGCAGGCCAGGCTTGAAGGTCAGGGCAGAAGACAGTTGGTAGAACCCCCATGGAGAAGGTCATGCAAGAGTCAAACAGAGGGGCAGTGACTTTAGCCCACGGTCACAGAAAATCTCTAGTGACTCCAGAGGGAAAGGGCTGGTGACAGCCACCTGCAGCACTTTTCTTTCTCTTTCCAGTTGCTTCAGTGATTTTACCAGGTTGAATAAAATTGGCAGCCCCAGCGTAACAGAACCTGAGTC
Organism: Hydrochoerus hydrochaeris; assembly: GCA_004027455.1. Classification (NCBI taxonomy): domain Eukaryota; kingdom Metazoa; phylum Chordata; class Mammalia; order Rodentia; family Hydrochaeridae; genus Hydrochoerus; species Hydrochoerus hydrochaeris. The sequence continues at coordinate 152,839 of PVLA01003336.1, forward strand.
ACACAAGGCACTTCTCGGCTGGAGAACACGGAAGAGACTAACTAAGGGTGAACATGGTTCTCAAAACACAAGTAGGACAACCAAGGTACTGAGTATCATATCATTAAAATTTACTTAAAACCTATCATCCTTTGCTACTCATGGTAGCTTTTACAATTATCAATAACTGTTAAAATAACTAAAATTCATTTTAAAATTATATTCTTAATATAAACTATAAAAAATTTAAATGATTGAGGGCTTATGACTGAGTTATTTTTCCCTCAAAGTCTGTTATAATAATTCTACTAGTAAGTTATATGATATATATATATATATATATATCATATAAATATATTTTTAAGTGAAGTTTTTGTTATTATTTTTTGGAAAAGTACATGGCAGTGTTTGAGCTTGCATTTCTTTGACGAATAGTGTGCTAAAGTGTTCCTATGTTTGTTAAATATCTTCATTTTTCTTTAATGTTTATTAGTACATAATGCAGTACATAATGAGCACATTCATCATGGGGCATTGGTGCATGTACATGACACATTTCAGTTGCTTCTATGTCCCCTCCATCTCCCTTTCCTCCCAACTGCCTCATATTTTTGTGCTCTTTCTCTTGCTATTTCTTCCATTTCATTTAAGAAAGATCTACCTCCATACTTCCTACCATCGGTTTTATATTTTGCTCCTTATTTGTATTTCCTCATATAAGAGAAACCATTCAACACTAAGCTTGTGTTCCTGATTTATTTCACTTAATATTATAGTTTCAAGGTGCATCCATTTTCCCAATAATAACTCAATATATTGCACTTCATGGCAGAGCAGTACCGCTCTGTGTGTAAATACCATGTTTTCTTTACCCATGCACTTGTTAATGGATGTACAGGCTGCTTCAAATATTTAGCTGTTGTGAATTATGCTGCTATAAACATGAGTGTGCTTGTATCACTGTAATAGGTCTTTAACTGTTTTGGGGAAGATACATAGATGTGGAATAACTGGTTCAAAGGACATTCTGCTTTCAGTTTTTTGAAGAATCTTCATGATTTCTGCTACTTTACATTCCCACTACCAATGCAATGGATTGCTTTTTCTCCATTGCTTCACAGCATTTGTTATGACTCAATTTGCTGATGATGGCCATTTTATTTGCAACACTCAGAATGCAATCTGAGTATTGTTTAATTTGCATTTCTCTAATCGACAGCAGTGTCGAACTACTGAACTTTTCTTTATGGGACATTTTTATTTCTACTTTTGAAAAGTGTCACTTGCTTGCTTTTTGACTGGGTCTTATTTTAGGTGGTCTATTTGTTTTGATTTTTTTTTTAATATTATAGATACCAGTCCTCTGTCTGAGCAATAGCTGTCAAAAAAAAAAAAAAATACAGTCTGTCGATTCATTCTAGTAGTTGTTTCTTTTGCTATGCAGAAGCTTTTTAATTTGGGATGATCCCAGTTTATTGATTTTTGGTGTTATTTCCTGTTCAACTTGAGTTTCTAAGCAAAAAGTCCTTGTCTATACCTATGAGTTTAGGAGTTTTACCTATTTTATCTCTCAGCAGACCAAGTGTTTCTGTTTTAACACTTAGGTCTTTGATTCATTTTGATTTTAGTTTAGTGCACAGTGAAAGATACTGGTTTAGTGTATGCTTTTGGTCCCTTTGTCAAGGATCAAATAATTAAGTATGCTTTGTGTTGTCTCTGCATCTTTTATTTTGTTCTGTTGATCCTTGTATCTGTTTTTGTACCAGTTCCATGTTGCTTGGGTTACTGCAGCTTTGTAATTGAATTTTAAATCCAGGATTGTGGCGCCTCCACTTTATTCTTGCTTTTAAGGATTGGCGCTACTATTTTGGGCACACTCTGGTTCCATATGAACTTTATGGTTATTTCCTCCAGATTCGTGAAAACTGCTGTTCATATTTTTGTTGTGACTGTGTTAAAGGTGCACACCAGATATGGCAGTATGGCTATTTTAACTGTATTGGTTCTCTCTATCCAGGAATGGGTCAGGGTATATTTTCCTATTTTCTGACATTCTCTTCAATATCCTTTTTTAGAGTACTGTAGTTTTTATTGAAGAGGTCTCTCACTTTTTGTAGATTAATTTCTAATAATTAAATTTTTCTTGGTGCCATTGTGAAGGATGCATTTTTCTTTCTCAGTTAGTGCATCATTAGTGTACAGGAATGATATTGATTTTTTTCATGTTGATTTTGTGTACTGTTACATTGCTGAATTTGGGTATGAATTCCAGGAGAATCTATATAGATTATGAAATCATATATATTATTTTTATTTCTTTTTCTTGCTAATTAGCAATTATTCTTGCTAATATTTTAAGTACTATGTTAAATAACAGTAGTGATAGTGGCTATCTTGTCTTTTCCCTGATTTTGGAAGGAAAGTTTCCATTTTTCCTCATTTACAATGATGTTCACATCATGTTTACCATAAAGAGGGTTTTATCAGGGTAAGATGAGACTCAATCTATATTTAGTTTCTTTAGTGTTTTTATCATGAAAGGATATTGACTTTTGTCACAAGTTTTGTTGTGTCGACTGAGGGGACCATGTGCTTTTTTTCCTTGCTTCTTTTATTGATGTGTGTATGCTGAACTATCCTTGCCTGCCTGGGATGAAATCTGCTACTTATGTATGATTGTTTTGACGATTTATTGCCAGTATCTTCTTTTGCTCTATATTCCATGTCCATTTTTGTTTTCACAGTTTTTTCCTTATGTCCTATCCACTTTTATGTGACCAATATATTGGTGTGCTCCCTTTCACTGACATAAAAATGTACTAATTATTAAATATATGTAATTTTTATCCTTGCTAAGCATCTGGCCAGCCCTCCCCTTTTTCCCTCTTGATCATGAGACAATCAGAGTTGGCCTCAGAATGGCAAGGTCACCATGATTCTTCTTATAAAGAAATGTTTCATAATTTGCAACAATAATGATTTATAACTTGCAGAAATGTAATTAAAAAACAGTGTGGTAACATCTGGATAAAATTAAAGTCATATTAGGAATTTCTTTTTAATCACCGTTTGTTAAAGGCAGAATCTGCAATGAAATACAAACAGCTGTCATTTATTAAGTGCATCATATATATCATGAATATCTTTTATCCTTGTTACAAACACATTTGCTTATTTTTCCAGGAGGAAATAGTCCCATAAGAGATTAACTAACTTGCTTCAGATTCTATAAGAAGTATGTAAAGGAAATAATTTCATACACTGTATTAAATCTATGAAATTTAAACTTCTGCCTATTTCATCAACTATATTGTCCTTATTACCATTATATTTGCTGTCAGTACTCAACAGCTTTCTCTAGCCTCTCTAAGATGCACACTGAAGACAACTTTAAAGTAATAAATAGAAAGTAAAATGTGTGCTCAACTATCTTCCAACCACACCAAAAACAAATACAAATTTAGAATCTGTCTTTGTCTGTGGCAGGCAGTAAGACTCTTTCAAATACTATTTCTGAAGTTTAAATAGTCTCTGATTTCTCAAAATAATGTTTATTATTCAAATTTATTCTTTAAATAATAGTCTCTGATTTCTCAAAATAATGTTTATTATTCAAATTTATTCTTTAAATAATGCTCATATTTTAAATAAAAAGCATTTACACTTTAAAATAATGCTTATACTTTAAAATAAATAACATTTATTACTCAAATGTGAATCTGCATTTAAATCAAGGCATGTAACTAAGCCACTCACTTCAATGTAAATATGTGATGCAGGAGGGAAGTATAATGCCTACAGGTGTCATTATATTGTATAGAACTCCCACTTTTGTCATTTATTAGGATTACTCTGGCCAAGTTATTTAAAATGTCTGTGGCTTAGTTTCCCTATCCATTTCCTGAAAGGAGATAAAGAAAGCTTATTATATTACATATGATATAAGAATTAAATGAGACAATTATTATGAGCCTCAATATTCAATTATAGTAGTTAATATTAAATCACCAAAGTATAAGAGTGTTGATTGTATATATATCTGAAAAGATGAACAAAAGAAACAAAGATGGAAGAAAGGAACCAGGAAGGAAGGTAAGAGGCAATGCATTCTTTTCTAAGATTAGCTCAGTCTAAGATTTACTCATCCTGCAAATTCTGAAGCTCACATGACCATCTAATCAATGCAGCACTAGCCACTTTAACCTAACTTGATAATGTACATATTCAAAAATAAAGTGGAATAAAAAATAAATGAATAAAAATAATTCTACAAAGCTAAATGATTTAGATCTATGAAACAAATAGGACACAAAATATACAAGCTAATACAGTTTTCATAATTATTCAAAACGAGCATCAAAGGCATCTTCTTGAGGAACAACCTATGTGAAACTCAGTACAAAATGGTCCTGAGAAGCAGGAAAGCAGAATAGCAAAATGTCCTTCCCTATCCATTACTGTTCACTGGACTTAGTACAGTGTGTCTTCTATGACAAGCTAGTAAGATTCAACCCAGGCTATCACATGGCTCAAAACACTTGCTTTCTTATTTCCCTTACATATACAATGCCAAAACAATGGTGTTGACACAGCATTCCGACTAAGAATTCCACTGAGAATTTCTGTGAAGAAACTTTGTTGGACTATAACACACAAAATGAATACTGTAATAACTAATACCAATGCCAGTTCCAAGACTATTTTGAATTGTCTTCTCATGTACTCACTTGCTGGGTTGTCCGTACTATGCAGGCTGACAACTGGGACCATTGGACCTGGATTTTAAAAATACATGTATAAACAAAGCAAAGCATTGGTACTCATTTTATCACATTATAAGAGAACACTTGATTTCCACTCATCTCCAGGAAGCACAGTAGCATTATAAAGGGAACATGATTTCTGTGAATGTACCCTAGAGACATAATCAGTATTCATATAACTGCCTAGAATTTAAGAGTTCTGGAGGAACAGATTCATTTTTATACATCATAAATCTATCAACAATAAAGATATTGTTTTGATAAAACTAAAAAACAAGTAAGTTAGCATGGATTTTACCAATACATATGTTTATTTGCTTTTTAAAAAATTTCCATGTATAAAAAGAACATGTGTGCATATTGAATTACTCCATTTTTACTTTTAAATTAAATGCATGAATTAAATTTATATTTTAGAAAATCTATATAATATATATATTTTATGTTTATTAATGGTAGCAATAGATACTGATCAAATAAAATGAAATAAATTCTTTAAGAAATCATATATTATCTTACCTTCACAGAATAACAAAAAATGTTGATTCATGGGACTAAAATTGGCATCAAAATATGTGCATTGTTCTTTCATGACATTACACGAAATGCACTGGCGATTCAGTGATTCTTCAGTGGAAGCACTGAGGAAAGAAAATGAATGTTAGAAATGCTGCTACTCCAGACAGTTGAATGTGTGCCATCCACAGCTGAATATAGTGTCTGATAAATAGAAATCGACGTCAGTGGCTGCGTAGAAGTTCCTCGTAAATCACAACTCACTGTAAGCATGGAGTGTCAGTTACCATTACGAATATTAAGATGTACACATTTTTCTCCATAATAAAATTAAAATCATGTACGTGTATATGTATAATTTATATGTATACATATAAATTATTTATAAATAAATTATTTATGAATAAAGAAACTTTTTTCCATGGATCTCAACATAACTTATGACTATCTGCATTTTCATTAGGCTTACTTCTGTGTAAATTTTTAAAAAGAATAACCCTTGGGAACTAAGATAAATCAAGCATATTACTTGAAAGAGTGAATAAGTGTTTCTGTAAATCACATAAAAATCAAAGTCATCATTCAACAGATCACACATTAGAATTTAAGATCAATTCCAAATTTTTCTCTCTGAGAACTAGCATTGATCTGTTTGGTGAATATCATTTTCAAATGATACTGCATATAATACTAATGATATTATATACTTAGACATACAAAAGAATAAAAAAAGAAGCAATTGTCATCTTTATTTTATAATAATGATGCCCAAGGTTAGAGGGATAGATACATTCAGCCAAAGTTACATTTCACATATTGAACTTTATTGTTATTTTAGTAAAGATAAAGATTGTATTAGCCTCACACAAGACATAGTTGCAGCCTGTCCCAAGGAGCAGTCTAGTGAAGAAGGAACACCACTGCTCCACAGGCACAGAGGGCTTAGAGCCAACAGTCAACCAGCTGCTCTGTGGAAATACAGGTACTACACACAATTTTTATGACAGTGTTAGCATGCGGACAAGGAGTGGAGGAATCATATAATGTACCTGCAAGAGGAAGAAGCAATAATCTAGTATCTGTGTATAATGTTGCATTTGGCCCTATTTTCTATCATAGCTACAAAGAATCCTGTTTTTGAGTGTATCATTTAGCATGTAAATGAGGGTCTCCCTTTCTTTGGTCAAGTCTCAGGCAAAACCAGCTCATACTGCATAGGATCTCTCTCTCTCTCTCTCTCTCTCTCTCTCTCTCTCTCTCTCTCTGATCTTTCTTATTTATAGTACATATTTGTTGTGCATGATTACTTTCATTGTGGGGAGCATATATATTTACCTAACATATCTTAATTCTTTTTATTTTCATCTTCTCCCCTTTGATGCTTTTATAAGTACACCTGAATGCAGTGTTGTCTTAGGCAATGTGTGAGAACACTATAGAGAATATGTTCAAAACCTTTGAATGAACAAATGTCTTCAAGCGCACTCCAGCTAGCTAGTCATCTTGGGTCCTGCTGGGGGGGAACTCCAGCTCTCTGGTTAGCCAGGGGCTTCACGCTGAGTCACATCCTCAGCCCTTTTTAAGTGTAGTTTTGAGAAAGGCTTTTGGGAAGTGGCTTAGCTTTCCAAAGCCAAGATTTACATGTGCCACTTCACCTGGATTTAATTGCATTTTAGAAGGAGAGGTAATTTTGGCTACATATTTTTAGAGGAATAATAGTTGTGTTGATTTTGATGTGCAATAGATTGGAGGCATAGGGCCTGGGACGGAGGTGTTAAAGTGGGCACCAAAAACAACTGAGCGGTAATGTTAAACATAGTTCACAGAATCGCAGTTTAACAGTGACCTACTAGAACCTGATTCTAATCCATACTTTATAAAGCAAGGCAATTTATGTAGGGTAGGCATTTAAAACACATCAGCTAGTTTCACTTTTATGGTAACTTACAAGGCACTAACCATTGTATAAAATTGTGGTGAAGTATATAAAATTTAAAATTTGCCTCCTGACTCAGTTTAAGTGTTCAATTTGGTTTCGTTAATTACGTGCACACGGTAACCAACCTTCACCCCCAAGAAGCTTAGCATTTATACCAGCTGCACACAGCATTCAGTGACTTACTAACATTTAAAATCTTCCTACTCTCCCATAAAGCTTTCCAATCAGAAATCTCTGAAGATTTACATTAATATTTTCTCATTATTTACATTATATAATTGCTGAAATAACAAATGCAAATCATGAACCAAAAAAAAAAAAACCTGTAGCAGTGAATTCATAACAGTTCTGATTCTGCAGAAGTGTCTAATGCCATACATTAAGCCAACCAATGATTATTTTTATAGCCTACTGAGACATTGATTGAAATTTCTGGGTCAAATACCAACATTATCCCACAGTCAAGCCAACCAGCATTTGATGAGCTATTTAAGGAGAAATTTATGGTTCTATATTTTCTTTATAACACAGTCAGCTACACTAGTACAGGTTGCAGATATATTGACTTGTCTGCCTCAGTCGGGAGACACATAAGGCAAGCCCACAAATCTAAGGAGTCATTGTGATTCAAATCACATTTTAAACTAAGAGGGAAAGAGATGGAGGCAGTTTCATTTGCTGACCTTGACCAAGTATTATCTTCTGACAGGGTTGTATTTCTTTAAGAGTTTTAGACAACGAAATAAATGAAACATTGATCAAGTATTTCCACACCTCCAAAGTATTGTTCATGACTATCCAACATTAATCATAGTATGTGTTTCACAAAAGATAAGCTGCAGGTCACCAGAAAAAAAAGTGAACAATATTTTGACAAAGACCTATGAACCAAAATGCAAATCAGTGTCTCTTAACAAACAGCTTCTCTTCCTCTTGAAGTTATTAAAAGTAGGAACCAAGAAAATAGGGCCAGTAGGGCCAAGAAAATAAACTAAGACTATAAAATGACATATCAAGAGGTATAATTGAAAATGAATAGTTTTCTTTAGATTAAAAAAAGTGTATATAATTAAAAGAATGGAGGAGTTAGAGTGCTTTGACTCTTAGAGCAAATTCTGGGCTGTTTGGTTAAGATCTAGAGGTGATACTTCTTCATACATGAATTTCCACTGAGAATATGGCATGGCAGTTTTGATACCTTAAAAATAGATCTAAAAATGGAAATAAGAGAATGTGTACAATGTCTAGAATTAATACATTCTGTGCCAGCTAAAAATAATAGTCATTCCTGTGAGATCCTGTGGAAAGCTTTCTAAATGAAGAGACATTTTAATGCTAAACAGGTGTGGTCTTAGCCCTTTTTATTAATATAGTTTAGCCAATTGATAAGAAGTAAATATTCGGCATGAATTACCACATTTTAGTTAAGCAACAAATATTCCCATTTCGAACAAGGATGCCTCCTTTCACAAAGTTCATTAGATTTTATGACATACAGTATGAAAAAAAGGAAAGCTTCTGCTTGATATTACTGTTATTATTTTATTCAGCAAGAAATAATGTATAATTCACCGAAAATTCAAAATGTCCTAGAGAAAGACAAGGTTACTGGAAAAAAATACAAATGTCACTGACATGGGGAGTTGAGAAACAATAACCAAAAAAGCTATAGAAAGCACATGAAGAAAAGGTAAGGAGGAGAAAGCAGCAAAAGTGCAATGCCCCATCTAGGTCTCATCTCTGGACTCACAAAGGGTCAAAACTAATAGACTGCCTCCAGCAGGTGAAGATTTGTGAGATGGCTTTTCCCTAGCCACACTGAAAACTGGGCTTCAGATCCTTCTGCAATGTGTTGTGTGAAGTTCACTGAGAAGCCAGCCTGTGTAAGGGGATCCCTGCAAGACACCTACCTGTACAGCTGCCTGCCTCTGGGCGATAGCTCTGTGCTCAAAAAGTAACTGCAGGAAAGAACACAATGCAAACATTAGAATTTGATCTTTTTATCACAATGATTCCACTTGATTCTTCAAAAAGAAAAGCAGACAAATGTTGTTTTGTTATTCAACCACGGAACCACAGGACTTTGAACAACTTAGCCAACAGATATCTATATCTATATCTATATCTATATCTATATCTGTATCTATATCTATATCTATATCTATATCTATATCTATATCTATATCTATATCTATATCTATATCTATAGATATATATTCCCCCACATATAAAATCACTACTCTTTTGCATGATCTCAACTTCTCTGTGTCATTCATCTCCATGTGTTGGTGCACTGTGTCTCTGAGTTAAGTACAGAGGAAGTCTGGAGGAAAGCTTTATTCTTTACACAGGTGGCTTGCTTTAATTAGGGCTATGGTAAGCAAGATGTAATTTGAGTCAAAAGGATCCCACTTGACAGCACTGACAGCCAGCCTGGGGACAGAAACTGAAAATACTCACATTTTCTGAGTAGTTTCATCATATGCCAAGATCTTTATCACTTCCCAGTTTCCCGATGTCAGATGCCGCACGGTAATTTGCTCACTTTTACTCTGCAGAGAAATGGAAAATATTGATTTACCTTTTATTTAAACAGCATGTCCCTGGTAAACACCAAAATACCAACTACCTATGCCACATTTAATTCTTTAATTCTTGACTGACATTCAGCTTTGTGTGTTAAGGCTCACACTGTCTTATAACCACAGACCCAGAGAGGACAGTGTCTTTACTCCTGTGTTGTAAGAAACATTCAGAAACCTGCAGGTGAGCCCGCACCTGTGCGCTGTTTCAACAGCAGGACTTTGTAATCATAACACTCTGATCACTCTCAGTAGATGATCAGCACATGCACAGTTCAGACAACTTTACATAAAACATTTAAGAACAAATTTAATGCAGAAAAATACTCCAGGCTGTTTGCTTGTTAACCTTTATTGTATGTGCATTAACGGAAGGCTTACTTATTTTCACTCAATTTGTTTCAGTTGTAGATCTATGTTGCTAATTCTAGCCATGGTTCATATGTATCTCACTGAAAAAAGATGGCATAATTAATCAGCTTTTAAAAATTTGAGTTATTTCCAAATTTGTACTCTTTGTAAAAAATAGTATATATTTTCAGAGGATTTATCTTCCTCAAATTTATTTCTTTTTAAAATTTTAACTGATAGACAATAGTTATATAAATTTGTGGGGCACCATGTGATGTTTTAGTACATTTACACTTTGTGTAACATCCAACTCAGGGTAAAACTTTCTATTTCCTCAAACATTTGGCATTTCTTTTTCTATATTTAAGTTGTCTCAGCAATTTCACATACTTATGGAGTAAAGCGTAACACTTCAAAGTATATATATGATTTGTAGTGCTCAGACCAAGTTTTTGCATAGTCTGGCTATTAAATATGATGAGTTTTTTTGTAGGCAGTCTAATTTTCAATTTATTTAGTTTTGGAGTCACAAAACATGGTGCTAGGTTTTCATTTTAGTTTTGTGTTTTATATTAGTAATATAGAGTAATATTTTTATTGTCATCCAGGTTTTTTTTGTTTCTAGACTACTTCTTTGTTGTTAGATTATGGTTTTAAATGTCATGTTTCATAGTTTTTAAACTACTTTAAAAAATCTGATATCAGTCAGATCTTATTTTATTTTGTGTGTTGTACTTATCTCTGATCCTTTCTATTAGAACTTCATCGTCATTCTGTTTACTGTTTTAATTTTTCTCCTTGATATCCATCAGCATATTTTCAGCAGTCTCTATTTTTTGCCTTTGTTATCTCTCAATTTATTTATTGTATTTTTTAAGTTTCTTTATGGAAACCTGTCACCTTTTGATGTAAAACTTTTCTTTCTATTTTATGAGCCCATTTCTAAGCTTTTAAATATCTCATTAAAACTATAATTTGATAACTACAAATACTTATTTAGTGATAAAAATTTAATTCATACTGTAGCATCATTTTACAGTTTTTTTTTGCTTTATACATTTTTGCTGTCATTGTTCAGAAGTATTTTCACCTATTAGAATATATTTATACCTACCTCTCGCATTCCTCACATAGTAATGCTTTAATATCAAACATATGCTTTTTTTCTTTAGAAACATCTTGAGTATCCAATGCATGAAGGGGATGAAAGATTTAGCGACTCACCACTTTATATTATTCATACCCTAATAAATAATATACTATTATCATAAATAATGTGCAAAATATCATAATGTAGCACCTTACAATTGAGTATGTATATTTGGAAATCTGATAACATTTTCTTTTATAGATACTTTAACTTGTACCATTAGTTTCCTCTTTCCTAAAGGCTGACATTTTATTGTCAAGTTTCCACACGATAATGACTCACTTAATAGCTTCCCTAAGTTATTTCCAGGCCCTACTTAGATTGAATCAAAAAGGACAGGATATTAACATTTCACCATTTTAGCACATGTTTGCTGTCAATTTCAAAATGAAAAATAAAATTCTTACACCATTAGTAAATAAATTTAGTCCTATATTTGTAAATATTCATAGACATTTTTTGTGCATATTTTTAGCTTGTTATTTCCTTTTGGTATACACTTGTGTGTATGGGAACTTCGAGGATAGAAGAGTGGTTTCATCAAAATGGTCTGCAGGAAAAATCTATTCTTTGAGAAATGTGTAAGTACCAAGAGTACAATTGTACCATACTCACTTCAAATATCCATTATTTTGCTTTTAAGTATCCACTATTATGCTTTTAAGTATAGAAACAAAGGATAATCTTGTTGGGAGCTAAAATAAGATTCTCACTATCTTTTTTGTTTTCTTTAATCGTTACCAGGAATCAAACTCCCGAACACCTGCTTGCAAGGCAGGCGCTTATGCCGCTGAGCTAAATCCCCAGCTCAAATCTCACTATCTTTTGAATTTACTGAAACATCTACAATCGCCCTGGTAGTTTAATATCTACTCCAGCAAAAATGGTCTGGGGAATAAGTCAAACTCTCATTTCACAATCACTTAATTTCCAATGATACACAGCAAGTTTCTATGGTCCAACAATGAACATGTAAATTTTGATCTAAACTGTCCGTAAATAATCCCAATGGCAATTAGAACATGGTAGATTGTCATACAGAACATACCAAATGATCAAGGGACTTGACTAATTTTTCAAGCGCTTTTAGTAAAAATAAAAAAGCAAGAAAGGAAATTTAACAATGCAGAGAAAAATAGCAAGTTTTAATCTACATTAATTTTATTTTCTGTGCATACATATTCTAAAATATTAATTTGGTTGAACAGAAAAACTAAATATGAATATAATACCACAGTAGACTTGTAACAAACACAATAAGGTACTATTTTTTAAATCAAACTCATACTTCAACTTTTATTTTAGAATAAAAACAAATCAATGAGGTTATGTATTCTTAAATGAAAGATGAAAATCTAGAATATGGCCCTCTTTTTTTACTTAAAACTTAAATTTGTGGGGATTTTGATCTCTGGCAAAGAAATAAAATATCAACTTTATAATCTTATTCAAATTTGGAAACACATTGGTATCAGTAAAATTTTAATAGTACCTGTGAGTTTTACCTAACTCAAATATCTGATGTGAATTCTGTTTAACTTTTACAGCTCTTAAAGAAGGGAAATGCAATGCTCAAAAATAGCGTGCATTAATTTATTGTCTATTCACTACATGAAATAAGCTAATTGTTTTCAGACAATGTTCTAATCAGATAAAGCAGGGAAATTTAATGGAAAAATTTCATTGGGTTGATTAGGTGATACAATTGTGAATTGGGGGCATGCTACTTTCTAAAGTATTTGCAATGAATAATAGCACTTAAAATTGTCCCAAGTGAAATCATCAGATCTTATGGTCATAACTTCATGCTGCTGAATAGAGTAAGTGATTGGATTCACCAACATATAATTTTTCATTTAACACAATTTTGGAAGATGATAGTGTGATTGCTTATGCCTATGAATATGAACCACTTAACCTAATAGAAACTGCACTTACCCCACATTTAAGAGAAAAGGAGGCATGCATTTGACAAAAGCCTATCTTTTAACTGCAGTCTGAATTGCAGCAAGTAGGGTATTAGAATTCAAGAGATATGAATTCAAAGTTAGAGGAATCTATGAAAAAATGTTATTTTCAGAGAAAGGAGTACCAGGTAATATGAACTGATCAAAAGTTCAATGGTTGAAGATAAAAAGAAGTTTTGCCTCAGTGTGAGTTTCAGGAAGGACGTGACGGTAGTTATACGCATACAGCAAATATTTGTTCAGAATTTTTCATATATAGCATAGATTCAGTTATCCAGAAAAAAAAAAAACTATTTTAACTCTATTAACTTTGAGAAAGAAGGGCTGGGGATCTTCAGCAGCACAAGTGCCTGCCTGGCAAGCACAAGGTCCAGAGTTTGACACCAGGTACTGACAAAAAAAAAAAAAAAAAATTAAGAAAAATCATAGTTTTTCCTGTGTGTTCTCCTTTTCTCTCAGTTTTTGTTTTTTACTCCATTTTTGCAGTATATAATGATCATATTCCTCAGGGGAGTTGGTATATCTTAATTCTTTTTTTAAAATCTCCTTCCTCTTCTCTTCCTCCCATCTCCCTTTATCTTTTGAACTCCCTCCCTTTTACAAAAAAAGAATCCATTTCCCTATTTCCTGTTATATATCATTTATTTTGCTCAGTTTTTCAAACATTTAATTTACTACATCAAAGAAGGGAAAATGTTCACAAAAAAATCTGTTTTCACATATTCACAATGAAATCAATCTGGAAATGCATATATAAGGGGAAAGAAATATTTTACTGTTGATCCAGCAATTCTAGTTCTATTAGGCAATGTAAAGAAATAATTCGTAACACAAATAAACTTCATGTAAGGGGCCACTTATAATTATAACAAATTGCCCCCCCAGTTAGACATTGAACTATCTGGTTATCCATGGACCTCCAGTCAACTAGATGTCAATTTTTAAAGAATCATCTTTAAAACCATTTTATAGTATGAAAACCTTTGTGTTTTAAATTTAAATTATCAGAATGTAATACATAGTTTACATACATGTACAATCACATTTTAATGGAAAAACTAGGGGAAAATACACAAATTCTTCCTTTTTTTATTTTTTGGAACTATTTTAACAAGCTAAAGCTCTTGTAAGTATTTCTAACAGCAACACTCACTTTACATAATGAAAATAGCCTGAGAACAATAATTTGGTAAGAACTTCTAATGGTTTTAATCTATTTACTGATTGTGTAAAGGAACAAATGTTTGCAATTTCATTTAGTAAGCACTAGAAGAAAACAAACATGTCCTGAGTGAATCAGGAAGCACTCAAATGTGGAGCATTCAGTACTGCCACAGTGCTTTTGGGAACAGGCGCTGTACAGCCTCCTGGCCCTTGTAGCTCCCCATTTTCTGGGCATGGCACATTTAAATGCAATAGTATGGCATGGCACAAGCAGGGAGAGGAGTACCATACCACCCAGGTTGGCACAGTTAACTTTTCAGACTGTAAATTTCTATGCTTTTTCAAAGCAGCAAAATTTCTGCTATATACCAAGACTGAATTGCTTCATGCTTGCATTTGTTTCACCTTTTAACATCTAGAAAGATGTGTTTGGGGGAGTAACTGAAAACAGAAAAATGTGTTTATATATGAGTGCTTATCTCTGAAGCATACTAAAACTGGAAACAATATATTCTACTTTTAGTACATTATTATATATTGGCCTCTCAATAATGTAGTCCTGAAATTCATATGACAGCTGTTTTATAAGCTATTATTAAACTGAAGCAAGAACCTTCAAGCTATTTCATAAAATAATGGGCATGTGTATGGATGTGTGCAGATGTGTTCATATGCACGTGTAAACATAGGTATAAACTGTATTTACCTAGCACAAACCTCTGATTCATTAACAAAGTGATTAATTTTAGTCTATAGCCATAATATCTATAAATGATCACATAGTCATGCCTATTTTTCAGTGAGGCAAACCATAAGTACTTTGAATAGTAATTAGAAACAGGTAAAATGTTTTCTAGTTTAATGAAAGCTTTGTTATAATCTCTACACCGAAGACAAACAAAGAAAGTCCATCTGCTTTATGAAGTTTTCCTTTTGAATGTGTGGGGGAAAAAAATGAAAGAAATTACAGGTCAGCTTGGTTTAATTGAGAACAGAAGGTATTTTTTTCCCATGACTTAAAAGAATTCTTAGTTCTGTGAGTAAATATCTCAAATCCCACATGGCAACAGCATTGTTCTGTCTAATATTATTCTAGATGCCATTTCTCCTACTATGTGGAATAGATGGTTTTCTTTGGGGAATATAAATATAATATAAATATTTATTGTACATCTTTTCCTATCCTTCATTATAGTTTAGAAGTATCCATGATTTCTATGTGATTTTTACCACTTAGCTTTTTACACAGCTTGTTGAAGAGAACATACTGAAACTTAAAAGTTCAATACACCACAATGATTTATAAGACTTTCAAAAGTATATCTTTTTGCCAAACAAAATTTATCTAATTATTAGCTGGAACTACTTGATATAATCAGTCAAGCTTAATAAAGAAACACCCCAAATTTTGTTCCTATAAATGTATATATTCACTTAGACTATTAATGGGATCACGTTATACAGCAGTCTATAATCTGCATTTCTGCCTTAATAAATATTTTATGAGCATTAGTCTACATCACTACATCAGAGATTATACCTGTGTAAATTATTTATTTTAGCATTGATTAAAATTAAAGTTAAATATATGACAATTACTTTAATAGCACAGACTTTGAACAAGTTTTAAATTTTAAAATATTGATACTAGATTTTGAGAATGTAAAACATTAAGGTGCCCAACAGACATATCCATATAAATAACAAACTTTTCAGAATATACAGAAGTTGAAGGTTCTAACAATTTAAAAGTAGCAAAGTTAGATTAAAAAAATACCTTTGCTACATTTATATTTCCTGTGTATTTGTTAAGTTTAAATGATTCTTGGCTAGCTTTTGTAATATTCTCATAAAGGTTCCTATTTGGTCCCAATGATTTATAACTGTAAAGCCTTTTACCTGTGAGATTAGGATGTTTATTTGATTCTGAAAGATGCTTTATTTTGTCATGAATATTTCCTATTGAAAATTAAATTTAAGGTGCATATAATTTTGCCATATTAAACCATCTCTGGTGTTTTTAAATAATTAAATTAAATGTAGTCTTTAAAATTGATACTAGTATTTGAAGTTTACAGGAAAAATAAAACTCTCATATTCTTTTCAACAAATTAATTATAATGTAACACAGCCTCTGTGTTTTTGACAACACATAAAAAAATATTTCATTCTCTTTAAAAAAAATCTGCATTGTACATTTTGTTTGTGAACCCATTCAATTTTGATGACTATTATTTGTGTCGATTATTCAAAATTTTTATAACAGTTAGAAAATATTACCAAATACAGGCAAAAGATACTGGTTCAATAAAAACTACCTTTTTTCCCCTCAGTATGTTAAAAGCTGGGTGCTTTTAGTTTATTAAATTCTATATCCCAAAGCCCTTAGTTCATTGTACATTTGACTACCTCATTAAATTTTCTGGCATGTGGAGACTGTTTTCCGTGAAGGTGCAGTTTGAATTTATGGCGTGGATAGGGATCCTTTTCTTAAATATCACTGAGCAGGATATAACTAGATCCATTCTGTAGGCTCCGTGTCAACAAAAATTAGGTTTCCAGAGACATAATCACAGTGAAGTCAAACCACAGAGACAAATCAGCACCTACCTGAACAAAGAACATAGCTATGTGGTAGAATTCTCCACGACCCCCTTGCTTAACAGGAACAGTCATAAAGAATTTGCTGCCATCTCTGGAAAATACAGGCTCTTCATTCTGAAATATAGAAGCACTCGAGAGAATCTCAAAACGGCATATGGAATTTGTTCTCTTTTACTCTACAAAGTCAAGCGTGAGTTGTATTGACTCAGTTTTGAAGATAGTCAAATTATTTATTTTAATTAGTACATGTTTCCATTCCTTGTGAGGAGTCGGTACATATGCAAAATGCATTTTAATTCCCTTTTTTCCTTCCTCTCCCTCCTTTTCCTTCTTTTGATCCCCTTCCTATTTTAGAAAGATCTATCTCTCTACTTTCTATTATCTATTGTTTATTTTATTTTTTATTTATAAGATAGAAGATAAACTATGCAATATTTAAGCTTGTGTTTCTGATTTATTCCATTTAACATTATAGTCTCAAAGAGCATCCATTTCCCTACAAATGGCTCAAGTTTATCCCTCTTATGGCAACACAATACTGCTTTGGGTAAACACCATGTTTTCTTTATCCATTCATCTGCTGATGGACATATGGCTGTTTTCAAAATGTAACTGTTATGAATTGTGCTGCTGTAAAAAGGAATATGCATGTAATCACTATAATAATGATGTCTTTAACTATTTGTAAGATACCTAGAAGCGAACAGCTAAGTCAAATGGAATTTTAGTTTTAAATTTTGGAGAAATCTCTACACTGATTTCCATAGTAGTTACACTATTTAAAAATAAAGCAGATAGTATTCATTAAAAAAAACTAAGTTAATACTACAATCTATGCTTTTGATTGGTGAGAAAACAGGGCAGTTTCTTTCAAAGTGTATAGAAATGATTTAAAATTAGACTAAGTACATGAAATTTATTTGCAGCAGAACTTTTATATCTTTACATGAGACTGTGTTTGACGATTTATACTTTAAAGATAAGGAAAATGTTAATATCTGTACAACATCAAAATATATATTCTCTAAAAATTACAAAATACTATGACATGTCAATATATCTTTCTGAAATCATTTACTCAACATCTCGACACTTGAAGATTCATTTCTGAGAGTGCAGATAAGAGTTTACTGAAAACATAAAAGTTACAAGGCCACAAAATTAGAAGACAGAAAAAAAGATTTAATGCAAATTCCCCATTCTCATTGTTTATATATTTTACAAATGCAAACAAAATGTCTAACCACACCAGTAAATCCATATTTGATTATTTTTAATTAAATTATAGTATTTAACAAGTATATTTAATAAGCAGAATTATTTTCAAAAATTAAATGATAGAGGTCATACATTTTTTATTTATTTTAAGATTAATATTTTTTAAATGGATTTATCTGAAAAACATTGGAGGTTTTCCTGCCAGATTAATGATGGTGGTTACACCTACAGTATAAAGAAAGGCTCTGATATGTTTTCTGCTACAGATGTTTGATATGACCTCAAAGCCCTTGCAAATGGCCATTTGCTGTCTTTCTGGTGCTTTTGTTTTTCTTTTTGTTCTTTCCCTAGTCTCCTACATGTTTCTACTCCACCATCTTTGCATATGTTACTGCCTTTGCACGGCTCTTTTCCCTGTCTTCTTCCTGTGTCTTTTCCAGGGTCACCACATCAATGAAGTATTGCCTGATTAACTCATGTAAAGATCAGGAGAGAAGCCACATTATCCAGCTCTACCTCTTGTCCTTCATCCTGTTAATGTTTTTTGTATTTTTACAGACCATTAAACCATTCAATGTATATTTTGTTTATGTGTGTATTTGTTTGTATGTATGTGTTTGTGTGTGAAAGCGAGCAATATGTATGTATGTGTTTATGTATGTATGTGTGCACAGTGCTCCTCTAGAAGGTGAGCCTCATGAGGCAGAAACCTTGTATCCTTTCTGCCATATTTCCAGCACTGGAAGCTGTAGGAACTCTGCTCAGAGTTCTGAATAAACCAGTTAGTCAATGGCTATTTTTGTACTCCTTAGAGTAAAATCCAATATTAGTTTCATTAGTAAGAATGTCTCTGACTAGCAACATAAAGATAATATTTCCTTATTCATTTTATGACCACTCAAGAAATTAGAAGAATATATATGTGATAAACTGGAAGATCTCAAATAATATATACTTCTAAGTTGAGGAATTTTCATAATTAGGTATCTAGTAGATACAGACAAAAGACGTGACTTAGTGAATTCCATTGATCAACTATGACACAGTGAATAATTCTATTTGTTCTACCTCCTGCTGTTCTGCAATATTTCCACACTGCTTTTGCACATGGGAGTGCTTCCATCTGGGACAACTTTTCCATCTTTGTTTTGGTTCTAAATCTTACTCATTTTTAATCTCATGAGATATAAAGTGTTTTTTGAGTTCTATATAGAGTATTTCCCAAGAAAAATTTTCTCCTCAGTCTGAAAAGTATATTTATCACCACTTTGCATGGCTTTTCATGTACCACATTAATATTTTGTGGAACACAATGACATAATTGTTGAGTATGAGAATTCACGTATGCAATAGAGAAACATATTTAAGTTTGACATTATGTCTACTACATTTCCTCCAATACTTGGTTCCTCCTTCACTCACCATTTTCTCCTAGTGCTTCATTCAAAAGATAAAGTGGTTTTATTTTGTGCAGATATTTGAGTATTCTCCTACTTACATTGACCCCCTTTTTCGATTCTAGTTTATTAAAAATAGTTCAGTAACAAAAAGTAGATTAAGGTTGTCATTTCAGTTACATTTCTAGGTTTACAGATTTTTAGTGGTAAACAAGATCTGGCTGGAAAAACACAGTTCTATACAGGTAGAGCCATCTTACTTTATGACCTTATGGATCAGTGCTCCTGGCATACATGGGTTTGTATTTTGATACTGAATTCTGATCCTTGACCAAACATATTCTATGCTGCTTACCCAACTGTAAAGATCCTTGAATGCTAGGTTAAATATATCACTTCTCTTGGCATATCTATTAGCTAGAAAGTGAACCCACAATTCTATCAAATCACTAATCACAAGATATTTTAGATAATTGCTTCTTCTCATTTGTGTTAATATGATCATCCCCTAAATTTGAATTTCACGTAATTCAAAGCATCAAATAAAATGCCCTTAGAAATTCTGGAATAAAATCAAATGTAATAAAGTATAAACTTATATTTTATTGAATAATTGATAAAATGATAATTTGCTTTGAATTTTCTATTAAACTTTTATAAATTTAGAATTTTTGGATTTATATATGGTGATGTCTATTACACTGTTATAAATGTGACTGGTAGATTCAATAAAGCAAGAGAAATCATGATACATCAATATTCATTATACTCTTTTTTAAATTTTATTGTCTAAATGTTATGAAAGTGCATTATGGACAGCAAAATGAAGTTTCTATTCTGATTTTATCTTGAGCCCTGAATAAAATAAATTTTTTGCATTAATAGATATCTATAGATATGGATGAAAAAAATATATATATATCTCCACTATTTGTATATCTAAGCTTTAATAAAGCATTTAGTCCTGCTACTTTATTTTTTATCCAGTCGCTAAATATATGTGGAGCTCTTCATATATCCTGGATTCCATGTTGAACATTAGAATTGCTATGAAGAACAAAAAATAAGAATCCTTGTTTGTCTAATATTAGTATAGAAATCACAGAAATAGTTGTACAAACATAAGATGAATGTTTTATTTGTATTTAAATTTTATTTGGAGGTATGATACGGTTAGGGTGCTTGGAGAAGGTAAATCCATAAGTAGATTACTTAAACTGAGACCTAAAAAGCATCAATAAGCAGTGCTTCCTGAGAGTTCCACTCATAGAGAAGACCACATGTGAAGGCCAGCTGCATCGAGCTCTAGCTAGCACTGCGGGTGTGGAGAGAATGCTTGTAACAATGGTGCGCACAGAACCGGAACATCTTCCCCTAATGTTGTTACTATCAGAAAATCAGACGGAGGAAATAGATTATTTGAGTTGAGGCAGTGGGAATAAGAGGATGATTCTGGGACCAACATAATACATGCAAATTTCTGAGAAGTCACTCAGTCAGCCTAGATTAAGAACAGATGGGCAGGTGTCTGAGAGGTTGGTAGTTTGCGAATTAAGAAGGAACTGTGGATCCTGAGGTTTGAACCTGGACAGTGTTTGCAAATTATACAACATATTATTAACTTGATAGAATTGTGAAAGCAAGATTCAAAATTCTGGTGATGACATATATATATATATATATATATATATATATATATAGAGAGAGAGAGAGAGAGAGAGAGAGAGAGATTTAATAAATGATACAAGTGAACACAATGTTAACAATTTTATAAACTAGCTGGATAATACTTATGTTATTGAATTCTATGATAAAATGAATAGAGAATTCTCAAAAATTAAAATGAGAAATTCCACTTGGCTCAGTTATTGCCTTTCTAGGTACTCTCTCAAAAGAGTTAAAGGCACATTACAGTGATACATGCCTACCCATATTTATACAGCATAATTCATGATCACTAAATCTTAGATACAGCCAACAGATGAATGGATAAAGAAAATGTGATATTTATACACAATGGAGTACTACTCTGTCATAAAGAAAAGATAAACCTTATTCATTTGTAGGAAAATGAATGCATCTTCAGAGCATAGTGTTTAGTGTAATCCAGCATGGACCATGTATCCAAAAGTCTCTCTTGACCTAGACTCATTGACTTACATATTTTACATGTTCGTTAGCCCATTAGTCTGGTTTTTAATCTGCATATATTATAATTAACTTTATAAGGACTTAAAAATGAATCTGATATTAGAAAAATTAAAGGGGGGAGAGGGGGAAAAAGAGTATTTGAAACATGTTATGTACATGTACTAATTCACTACAGTGAAGGTAATCATTATATACTGTAGAAATGTACTAATAAAAATTAAAAAAGACAACATATCCTCCACCAAAAAAAGGTAGAAGAAAGAAAGAAAAAAATTCAAGAAGACATGAGGAACGTGCAGTTACTTTGATAGATTCAGTAGATGCCAAGCATGAATTTGGATGTTTCAGAACTCATTGAAGTGGCTGAACTATATATGTGGAGGTTTCAATAAAAGAGTGCTAAATGAAACCAGAGACCTATGTCATATCCAGGAAGAGTATAAATATTGGAAGCCCATATTAAATGACACAAATCAACAACCCAGTAAAACAAATCATAATAACTCAATCCACACAGACAAAAAAAAAAATCAGTGAAGGAGCTCACAGCGAAATGGCTGCCTCCATACTGGGGAAATCTGTTATGCTTTCTTATGAGTGGTCAGGCTGACATATGTTATGGAGAGTTTTGGTTTTTACTCTATTTTATTCATCACTCTAAGTTTAATTGTGTCACAGAATATTGATAAAGGCTAAGATACTTCTAAGGAAAACATGATCCTTGGACAATCTCCAAATGACCAATTTATGTAGAGATTTGGTCAATTTGGAGGGGGGGCAATCTAAGTAATGCAGGTCGTTTCAGGTTTATAGGTTGCAACTCTTTTTCTTTGACCTACACAAATATTTACTTCTATGATTAAAACAGAAAATGTATTCTTAGTGTTATTCTGACATAAAGACCAAAGTAACCTATTTTCAAGTGATGCATTAAAATGCCCAGTCATTAATTTTTTAATGGAAACAAATCACTTTGTCAAACATACCAAAATCTTAAAGTCAAGTGAGTGAAATAATTTTTCAAAGAAAGCTATTACATAATAAATGGGTGAATATAATGGCTACAAGGGCTATGATGTGACAAAATCACCTATACAGTACCTGTTTAGAAAGCCAGGTGTCTGATGTCATCTCATATTTCTGAAAAAAAAAATCCATGAAACATTACGACCAAAGTAAGCATATGTCAATTCAATGTTTTTACATTGCTATCTTCAGACATTTTCTTCTTTTATTCAACTACAGAAACATCATGAGATCACATTGTCATTATTGATTTAAAGTGAATGAAAAGTAGAGAACTCAAGCTGAAGGACAGTTTAATTATAGTCGTGTGTGTGTGTGTGTGTTTGTGTGTGTACAGGGACTCCTTCAGAATTTTTACCTATGCAAAGATAGATCACAAAGGATAGATCATTTCCTAGTCTGTGGGATTACCTCATTTGAACCACCAGACACTGTCTCTTTTCACCTCTGATTCCTCATGATGATGAGGAAAAAAAATTATTAAGCTGTCAAATGAAATTAGGCCAAAGACAGGCATAAAATTTTTAAAATGAGCATTCTTTTAATATTCAATCTGGGTCTTTATCACAGTTATTTTTTGTAGTGCTTAGTTTTAAGATAAAAGAACATTTTGGAATATCAAATATATGTTCCTTTAAAATATAAATAGTTAAAATTTGGTTAAAACCAAATTTCTACTTCCAGAAAAAAATTGACTAATTCAACCTCAAATTAAATGCATACATATAAAGTACTTTAATAAGAATTTTTCTGTGTACTAACATGAAATATGTTATGGTTTTCTGAAAGAAATGATTCAATAATAAATATACTGAAGTTAAGAAAACATATTAGAGATTATATAGAGAATATATATCTCTAGTATGTTAAAGATTTTCCTACATATGCATTTCAAACTGTGTAATTATAATTTATGTATAGTTATATGTAACATTTTTTTCTAAATTTACATTATTTATATTATTATTTCTTCATAATTGACCATTTTCTGTTTTGTGGGTATTTTTTTAACTTTTTGCAGATACCAGGAAAATATCTAATGAAATCATTGTTTGATCATCTGTGCCTCAAAAGTGAACATTTTTGGTAGCAGGCCAAGGGACATAATAAAATAGATAATGATGCCACTGCTCATGGTACCACCAAATTTTCTTAGAATTCATTGGAGCTGAAAACTTTGTATGCTGTTGTTTGACTTATTATTTTAATTAACTGCAAATAAAACACTTAAACTCCAAACATAACGTAAAACTATGATATAATGTCAATAAAGTGTAAATGAATAATATGATAGCACTTACATATCTATTTTCTTTTGTAGCATTTTAATTATCCTTGTATTTACCTATAGTGGAAACATTTAGATTATTCTTGTATAGCTCAAGTAACACTCTCTCTTATTAACTAGATTATATGAAAACTAATTTTTAAATAAAAATCAGTTGAATATGAAACCATCTAGAGCATTGTATCAAATGTGTAGAGCAATTCTAGGCAGTCTATAACACAGATAAAGAAGACATTACTCCAGATAAAGGAGAATTTATCTCCACATAAAGGAGATAAATTTTCTAATATAAGCCTAATGTGACAAGTGTGAGTCAAATCTTATAAATAAAGGCTGCTTCAACTATCTTATTTGCACATGTATGCTCATCACTCCTTGACAGAGAAACAGCTGTGTACACATTTCTCTCTTCTACAGACTATTTAAAAAGTGTGTTTTGAAGATGTCACTATGTAGTGAAATCACAGATCTTCAGTGTATAATGTGAGAAGTTTCGATGAGTATATTTACATCCCACCCAGATGCTGGACTTTCCCAACTCCTCAAAGCCTCCTGTGCCCCTTCCCAGAGGATCTGAGAAGGTAAATCACTCGCTGGCCTTTTCCCATGATCAGTGTTTCCTATTTTAAAAATTAAAAAATTAAAATCATGTATTATGAATACAGTGCATTATATAATCCTGAATTTGAGGTTTTCTTCATATCACATATTTGTGTTTCACTGTCATTAAAAGTGTTAACCTTATCTTTCTGTTCATTTTTAATTGATGTGTTAAATTTCATTGTCTTGAGATGCTTCATTGTTTAAATTCATTTCCTACGAATAGATAATTGGAAAGTTGCCACTATTTTAGCTACTGTGAATAAAGCTTTCCTAAAGAAACATTGTTTTTACAAATTCTTTGATAAAATATTTTTTAAAAAATACCTAGAAATGGAATTACTGAATATGCTTACATATACATTTACTTATATACATTTGCTTATATGTATACTTAATATATGATACATGCTATGTTTAAATGTAAACATGGTACGTGATTCATATTGTATTTACAAATATGTTCATTTGACAGTGAAAATATGTTTTAAAGTGCTTCATCATTTTACTTTTACATCTGCAAAAAATGAAAAATTTAGCTTTCCACATTCTTAACAAATAATATTGTCAAGCTCTTGTTAGGTTTTAATTTAGTTATTCTAATGGTATATCATGTTATCGCACTATGTTTTTTGCTTTGTTTTGTCTCATTTTTTGCTTTTGGTAGTACTGGGGATTGAACTCATACCCTCTGGAATGCTAGGCAGACCCCTATCATTGTGCTGCATTTTTAGATGCCATTAGGAGTTTAATCTACATGTTATCACTGTCTAATGAGGTTGAATACTTTGTTACATGCTTATTATCTTTCTAATAATTATCTGTTCACTTGAGTCTGATGTTTTTATTGGGTTGTCAATAACATGGGATGTAGGATTAGTTTCCATATTTCTTTGTCAGATCCACATTTTGCAAAATACTTTTCACTAGTATGTTATTTGTTTATCTATTTCCTTTATGGTCCCTGTGATGACACTTCTAATTTTTATGATATCACCTGTGTTTTTTTTAATGCTTAGTGATATTTTTTGCCTAATTTGTATTGTGAAGCTGCAGTGTATACTTTCCTCTACCTGTCTAATAGTCTGTTTTTTAGAACGAGGGCTGTGGTTTTCTTAAATTGGCCTTAAAATATGATATGAAATAGATGTCATACATCGTTTTTTTTTTCCATTTGGTTGTCAGCTGTTTCAAGTCCACTTTTTTCCGTTCAATAATTACTGCATCTATGTTTAAATCAATTGATCATATAAATGTCAGCCTACGATTCTGTAAACAATTCAGTTTACTATTTGCATATCGCTGTATTTTCCTCACCATCTCTGGGCTTCTGTAGCTTTCTAGTTACAGTCGTCCTGAAATTAGGCAATACAAACTTTTCCTTGTTTCTTTATGAAGTGGCTTTGGCTGGTTTGGATCTTGTACATTTACATACCAATTTTAAAATATGCTTATATTTATACAGATTTGAAGAGCACTTTAATTATGTGAGAAATTGCAGCCTTTTCTTTTCTCACATTCAAATTACTATGGGAAATATACTATAGGAAATACCTAAATTTTTGGGTCATAGCTGCAGAAGAAAGATAGCTTTTCACTAGCCAGACTTTCCATTCCCCACACCCTCTCCCCCCAGCTCCTCTTCCACCTCACTCTCATACATATCCTCCGCTCTGCCTCTTAAACCAGCCAACAGCAATAGATTGCAAATCTTTGAATTCAGTCAATGAATTCAAAGGATAGATGCTTCTTATTCATTTAGGCTTACAAACCCCCCTTTCTGGCACTCTGTGCGCCTGCTGCCCTCTGTCTGAGTGCACTGGTGCCCTAATGCAGAACTAAACTTTACACTTTACCTTGTTGAGGCCTTTTGCTTGCTGTCTGAGCGCATTCTTTTCCTACACTGACAATTTGTGTGTGGGAGCTCTATTCTAATAATTAGGATTATTTTGAGATTATAATTCTATTTGGATAGAATTGATGTTGTAGTAACAAGCTCGTCCAATTTGTCCAATGGAATTTTCTAGTCTTTCATTTATTAAGGTCTTTTTTAATGCCTTTTAGCAATGTTTTTATATTTAGTACTGAGATTTTATATAGTATTTGGTAAATTTAGAATTATGTATTTAATGCTTTAAATATTTTAAATGCATTTTTGCTTTTCCACTACAGCATTATTGTTATAGAAAATATATTTTGACTTTATGAATTTTCTATTTTGAAATAAGTATAAACTTACAAAGAAGTGTTACAACAGTTCAAGGAAATCCTGTATATGTTGTAGACATATTATCCACTTATGCTCTTTCTTATTTATTTTACTCTTGTTACTTTTTGCTGTTTCTAAATCACTTGAGATGCTGGTAGCATACTTTTTCAATACCAATCAATAGGAAATTAGATCTACATTATTTTCAAAACCAGCTAGACAACAAGTTGGAATCATTATATACTTAACCCCCTAACACTTTAGCAAGCATTTTTCCATTTGAATTATAGCCCACAAAATAACGACAATAAAATTATCACAATTGAGAAATTGAATACAAAATTGGAATTGGTACACTGGCCTTATAAATGACCATCTTTTAATCTGGGTTACTTATAAACTTTTTACCCTTTCTTTACACAAAAGGTATCACCTACAAATAAAGGCAGTGTCACTTCCTTTTAAGACATCACTTCCTTTGAAGATATCATTTGTTCCTTAGTAACTTACTCCATTAGGGCTTTTTGTTTGCATAAGAGTATTTAGAATGGATTCCTTATCTTTCTGTTGATCTTAACAGGAATGAGACCAATGTTTCCCTATTGAATATGGGAATGTTTTTGGATATCCTTTGTTAGAATGAAGGTTGTTTCCCTGCCCCTTTATATTGAAACTTATCAGGAATAGATATTGAATTTTAACTGTTTTTTCTTCATTTACTGAAATAGTCAATTATTTTTCCTATCATACAATGAGTGATATTATTTGATTTTTAATATTAAACCAACTATAACTTTCTTGGGTAATATCCCTTTATTCATGATCTACATCCTTCTATTTATAGTTCTAGAATTGGGTATTAATAAGGTAAATGAATGTTTTGCTTTTGTTTTTGTTATGTTTGTTCTTGAGAAGTAACAGTCCTAAACCTTCTCTGCTTTAATGTCCTTGTCTAGGGGATATAGCTCAGTGGTAGAGCATTTGACTGCATTGATGTCCTTGTCTAGTTTTGGTATTCATACTATCTTTTCCTTATAAAAATAAACTGAAAAGCATTTTTTTTTCTACTTTCTGAAACAAGTAAGAATGGGATCCTTTAGTCCTTGCAGTAATGCTATTTGGTTGTTGCCCCCTAAAATCATCTTAAAATTTAACTCCCAGTATAATACCTGTAAGAGGTGGAAGCTTTAAGGTATAACTAGGCCAAGAAGTCTTCACCTTTATGGACAAATTAGCATCTTTATTATAGGAGCAGGTCATTTTAAAAAGGAAGTGAAGGTTGGCTCCATTTTATCTCCCTTGTGACTCTTTGTCCTTTTGCTAAAGGACTATCCAGCAAGGAGGCTCTCACTAGCTGCAACCCCTCAATCTTGGACTTTTTAGCTTCCAGAACTGTGGTCCTTAACATCTCTATCCATTACAAGCAATGCAATCTGTGGTACACTGTTAGAGTAGGACAAAACTGATCAAAAAAGGAAAGAGTATTTGATAAAAGACCTGATCTTGTCAGCAAACTTTCTAGGTATGAATTAAGATTCTTTAACTGGGGACTCAGGGTAAAGCTCAGTGGAAGAGATTTTGCCTTGCATAAGGAAGCCTTTGGGTTAATCCACAGTTCCACCAAAACAAAACAAAGCATTTGCTATAAAATTCTTCACACAGTTCCACCAAAACAAAACAAAGCATTTGCTATAAAATTCTTCAAATAGCCTTTCTCTTTATCCACTTCAGTGATTTATGTCTTTTAATTATTATTTTTTTTCTTTTTTTAGGATCTGGGGTTCAGGACCTTACAAAAGTTAAGAAAGTGCTCCACCACTGAGCAAAATCTGCAACCTTCAAATTTTTTAATGTTGTCATAATATTTGATAAGTAACGACTTGAATATAAAATATCTAGGTATTTTTTTCTTGACCTTTATACTATTTTGGAATTGTGCACTTCCTGGATACATAAATTAGTATTTTTCATCTAACTTTGGAAAGTTAAACTTATTATTTCTTAATTTTTCTTGATCTTCTGTATATATAATTTTACATATATTTCAACTCATATTGTTATACATGTAATGTAGACTTTATTCATTTTGTCAGATATTTATTACAGGACTTCAGTTTTGTTTTGTTTTCTTTAATATGTTTCATAAACTTCAGTTCCAGAAGTTCTATTCCTTTGTTTTTAATTTTTATATTTATTTACTAAAATTTTTATCCATTGACTTATTAGACCATTCTTTGATTTGTTAATTATCTTTCTCATAGCTTTTTCAAAGTTTTATGTCCGTTAATTTCAAATCATTATCTTTGTAGTTCTGCTCTTAATGAACTAATTTCAAGACAGGCAAATGGGTTATACTGCCTACTTCTCTACATATAAACTACATTTTGATTGTGTGATTGGCATAAATGTCACCCGGTTAAGTATAATCATTTTTCTTTAAAAAGTAAACTGTTCTGGTAGAGAGTTAATTTACAAGGAGATGAACTTGATCCCTTCAAAGTATCATTAGAAAGGTTTATTAAAATTCTCTAACTCACTTTCTGTGCTTAGTTGAATGCTCACAAATTCCAGTGAGAGATGTCTCTACTTTTGCTGTAGAATTTCAGCGTTTCCAAGCATTGTGCAGCCAGCCTACAGTCCCTTCCTCTGCCTCAGACTCATTTATTCTTTGTTTTCTGAATAAACAGTATGAAGGTGTGCTATGCACATGAATAAGTAGGCACTGAGAACATACTGGGCTCGCAGGTTGGTGCAGTTCTTTTCTAAACAATTCCAACTACTGTAGTTCCTGTTTGGCATACCCCATCATTAGAAGCAGCTCAGGCTTTGTTTCTGATTCTCACTGCTTCAAATTAGTGAGGGCATTGTGCTGGGTTTGGTTCCATCTCCTTGACCTGTGATTCAAATGGATTTCAGCAGGAGGCTGGGACTGAACTTCAATGCTAAATCACCTGCCTAGCATTTCCTGTTCCTCTCACTGTCCAGTATCTGAAAACAGTTGTTTTATATATGTTTTTACTTTTACACTTGTTCAACACAGAAAGACTATGTGGTATTATTTCTGAATCTTTTCCAGAGACAACTTTTGGAAATTTAGTTGATAAATAATACAAGAATCCTTTATCTAGTTACCAACAAAATATGACAGTTTAAACTGATTGTCCCACATTCTCTACCAAGAATCTTAAAAATGACACATATTGAACTTACTGTAGAGATTATAAAAACTAAATTTAGAAAGTGAAATACAACCTACTTTCAAAATAGCATTTTAAGAACTATTTTTGGTCTATTTTTACCTAATCGAAACACTTGTAAGAGCAATCTGAACTACAGAAAAAAGGTGTATATGTAAAGAATGCAGCTAAGATGCTTCTTATAATCACAAGTTCATCAAGAGAAATCTCATATTTGTTCCTGCTCACTTCCAAGTTTGGAAGCTTTGTGTATTAAGGTGTATACTTCTAACATGATGAAATCTTTTCACACCACCTTTTGAAGTTAAATAGTAAAAGCTTTACAGGAATAATTTCCTGATTTTGCTTTGTAAGAAATAATAAACTTAATCATGTTAAGCAGAGAAAGAAAGCAAATTGTACTCACTCTACTACAAGCACCAGTTGTGGTCTCACACACAGTGAGGATGGAGATATTCTGGGGCCGGTTTAACCACCTTACCACGGTCTTGGTATTGCTCACCCACTTAACCATTGTGATATAATATTCTCTGGTTTGGAAAAAAGGTTAAAATTTATCTTTAGAGCCTGAAAATCTGCAAAGTACCAATAATAGACATGTGTTAATTTATAAACAAGAATATCTGAAACAATTTAAGAATTCTATATCATATCAACTTCTATTTGTATGATGTGTAAAATATATATACATACATCTTTGCTTTAGTAACATATGTAAATGCAAATAAATGTACATAATGTGTAACTATATAAATGTACAGAAAATTTGAGAATGAATGGTTTGCCAAAAAAATAGATTTTTGGAAAAATAAAAATAATTCAATTGCTAGGATTTTATGAAATATGATCATCTATTAATACAATATATATTCAAAACAGGTATAAACTTTTAAACTATGCTATATTTTATTTCTCTATAAACATAATCAAACCTTAGCTTTAGCTTAGTAATTATTCTTTATGCAATACCTTCAAGTTCCTCTATTTCATAACTGAGAACTTTGACTGTTAAGATAAATGAATGTTTTTGTTCTTCCTTCATTGTGGACCAAGAGCCAGCCCTTCTGTTATTCACAATATGTATTTTCCCTAATATTGTTAGTTATATTGCTTGAACTAATTTATAACAAAGGAGAACTCAAACTAAGGAAGTTAATTAACTTTTAAATCTTTACTGTAGTAAGGATGCTAAATGAGGGGGCCTCAAATGTCCCCAAGTTGGGTGGAAATTGGGAAAAATTTCATAGTTTCCTTTATGACATATTTTAGTTTCTTTGTTTGGACACTGACATATTATGATCATAAAGTTCCCAACACACACACAGTCAAATGAGATTATCAATAATGATTCATTTTACTATAGAAATACATAGGTATATGAATTTTCTACAAGCTTTCCCAGTTTCAGAATAGATGTATTATATTAGAAATTACTTGGAAAGTTCCACCCATAATGTTATATTTAAACTAATCAATCCAGTTTTTATATTACTTAGAAAAATCATCTATAGAAGAAAAATTAAGTGATACATATCTTAGTCACATCTAGGCTAGATGGTCAGCTACATGAATCTTATATTCCTAATATTACTACTGCTCCCTTTAGAAAAATTATTAGACCAGCATAGGGAACATGTAAATAAAAGTGACTTTTAAGATTTGATATTGGAAAACAGTTAAAAGCCAACAAGCACAAATCTGGTGAACAACTGACATTTCATGTTGACATGTAAAATTGCTAAGTAAAAAATCATTCATTTCTAAACATATATCTAGGCTGCTCTTTGATTAAATATTATAATTATTTTGGGTTTGTAGTAATCTGCCTTATGTTAATAAACAAAACTTAATTTGATGTGAGACAGATTAATATGTACCTTGTGTATACTAAGAATGACCTTGCATGTGGTAATCACAATTTGAGGAATGAGCCTTCTTTCTAAATTTGAATTTATAAATTTTTGTAAGGGGTAATTTCTAGGCATGGACATATCTATGGTTGACTATTGGAAATAAACAAAATGGAAACTGAAGTAGACCTTGACAAATAGGTAGACTGGAAAGATATGTATCTAATGAAATCATTAGCTGTGTTCCTTTGTTCCTTTCCACAGACCTAATATTGCCCTTTCCTCACACAAAGACTGAAACAAGGTCAAACCACTACTTTTGCTCTTCAGACTGAAGAGATGTGAACACAAAGGAGATATAACACTTCCTAGCAAAGAGTGTGATAATACTGTAGCCTATGGCAAAAATTTGAATGATTCATTACCATAATAATATCCTTTTGCTAGAAATTAGCTATGTACTTTAAACTCATTCCTAAAGTTTCAGTTTTTAAGTTCATAGTGCAACAATTAGCAGTTTTTCTGCCTTTCAAGATGGGATGACTGATTTGACAACTCCCCCACAGTTTCTGAGTCCCGGGATATACAAGAATGCTGTTATCTTAGGTGTCACCATATTACAGTCTTTTTAGAATCAACATAGACCATGATTCAAAGAAAGATGAACTGAATAGTAATGGACTGACTTGCTACTAAAGAAAGGCTGCATTCCTAGTCTAATTTTGCATGATGTTTAGCTGAATTATGCACGTACCAATAAATATTAATATATAAAATGAAGGGACAGCATGGAAGCAGAAAGTAAAAAAAAACAAAAACAAATTATGACTTTCCTCAGCTTATGTTATGTTATATTTCTTTTCCAAAACCATATCAGTTAATTAATAACTATTTCCGCAGTTTTTGATAAGAGCATAAGTACCTGATTAAATGGGTTGTTCATCAAATGATGCTAGCTCTAGCATTTTTGCTGTTATAATTATATACACTAGTTATTATAATTCAACCAACTCTCAAAATAAACTATCAAACATACTAAAACATTAACCTAATATCAACAATTAAAAACAAGATTTTCTCTGTGCTATATACTGGTGGAATATAGTTTACCAAATAGATCAAGTTATAAGAGAATATTTATACTTCTATATTTCTATATTTATATTATTTTTTTCTCCTATGAAGACATAAGCATGTAAAGCCAATTGTTTTCTGTCACTATAGTGAAGATGATAAGAGATAATCATAATTGAGTTTTAAGCGTGGTAGGAAAAAATGAATTAAACTTGATTGTTTATAACTACATAGAGTAAAGGAATATAGTTCACCTAGTAATTATATAGATAATTTAAAGATTATAAAAATATAATAGCAGTTTTGGTAATATAAAGTAACATATAAATTATTATTTAGTAATTTTATTGCTTACTATCTCGGGGGCTGGGGATTTAGCTCAGCGGCATAAGCGCCTGCCTTGCAAGCGCGTGGTCATGATTTCGATCCCTGGTACCGATTAAAAAAAAAAAAAAGACTATCTCAATTGATACAGGTAGCTCTGTTATACATACACAAATTTAAAAAAGCAGGAAAAGCTTTCAATGGATTTGATAGGATGCTGAGAAAGTGTTTTACTAGTAAATTAATATATATATATATATATATATATATATATATATATATATATATGCTTAACAAAATCAAATCATTACTCCTATTAGAAAAAAGCATTCATATTGTAAAAGCGATCCACGTTGTAAAGATTTAAAAATAAAGGCTGAAACCCAGAACTTGTTAAATAAAGACAATAAGACTCTGAAACTCAGAGAGGTACTGTGATTTACCCAAGGTGACAGTGAAATACTGGTGAACATGTGTCTCAGACCAGACAATTATCTAGGAAGAACGGGTGGGGTGCGGTGGGGTGCGGTGGGGTGGGGTGGGGAAAGAGTTCATAAAACCCAAGAGGCCATGAGCAGATCATAGGACCCCAAATAACTGCATGGCTCTTAAGTGCTTCACAGGAGATAGTCAGAAAGCAGTATTTTCCATCCTTCATTTAAATTTCTTGCTGCCTGTAAGACTATCAGAAAATTGATATTTTTGGTTCTTCATTTATGTGGGCTGGAAGCTAAGCCAGGCTTTTGAAGGGGCAGTTTAAATCTGGTACCTGACCAAGTGAGTTCTTGACAAGCAACTGTCCAAATGCCTTATTTGCTTGAGAAAGAAGCCATTTGAGGAAGTTCAGATACAAAAGACCCCTTTCCTTTATCACTGGGGCCAGCCTGAGGTTGTTTCCTAGTCTGCTCTTGCCGGTAGAGCAAAGCTCTTTTGAACCTTCAATAAATGTACATTCTCCTTGTTTTCTCTGTAAGTCTTGTACCAATTCTTTGTCCAGGACACCGTGAACCTGGAAACAATTTCCATGGAACCTACCTTCAGGTAACCCTGGGGATGGGGCTTTTAGTGTAAAAATTCCCTAGAGGTTTTGTTTTGTTTGTTCTGTCTTTTTCCATGTTCATCAGACTGCACTAATCTATAAAAATTCCCAACTGAGAGAGAATTTCTCCAAAATATGTCAACATTTGAGTGGAATTTCTAGTAGAAATTGATTAAAGGCACTATTAAAAGGCACTTTGAGCTTGGCATATTAGTATGTTTCCATATAGTGTGAAACCATTTTTCTAAATCAGCTGCCTACCCTATCTCCAGGCCTGTGGTAAATTTCAAGAGGGTTGAAACTTTTGAAAGAAATCTTCTTTGAAGTTTGAGAACATCCAGGATTTCAAAATATATATGATTACTTGTTTATTTGGCACTACTGAAGATTTTGCTAATATTAAATTATGTGCCTGACACATAAAATGTGTTTCTTTTTCTCTGTTTAGACTTCTTAAATAGAAAGCCTTCTGATGTAGGGTAATATGAAACAAAATCTCATTAAATTTGTCTGCCTGAAGAAGAATGCTAGAGAATATTTGGCAAGCTCTGGGTAGAAAGTTGGAAAACTACACACATTTGAGGGATTTTATAGTATTTTAAAGTGCATCATAAAAAATAAAAATGGAGCAACTATTTTCTGGAAGAAAATCCAATGGAAAAATTTCCTTTGTCCTCATCTGTTACACAACTCCAGCAAAAGACCCAGTTTTCAGTATCAGTATCTTTAGTCAGTTGGTGGCACTGCTAATCACCTTGAAACTAAATGTACCTTAGAAATAGCCAGACACAGAGAACGATTTCCTTCCTCAGTAATGGAGGCAACCTTAGTTTTATTTTCAAGCAGAATTGTTGAGCTGATCACATCTCTCACCAAATTGTAATCACATATAATTGGATTGAAAATATCTATTTCCATGCAAAAGTGAAATTGAAATTGCCTACCTTGATTTAAAGCTGTCGGGTGGCATGAGTTCCAAAGTATGAGTTGGTCCATATAGGTTTACAACATATAATTTTATTGTTGGGTTCACTTGACCTGCCTTTGAGAAAATGAAAGTTGTAAAGCAAATGCATTAAGCATTAGACTACATTGAGGAAAAAAGAAAAGACATTTTAACTCATTTACTTTTTTGTGTTACAGAGGAGAAAAGTTTAATTTCTCTGAAGTCGAAATGATTTTAAATTCAACAACTTGATTGCTTTCAATTGTTTTTGCAGATTGCTGCTTTTCAAGCAGTTTAGTCAGACAATTAAAGGTGATAGGAAATCAGGATGGCTTTATTCCTTAGGCAGCACTACCCTGTTCTTTCCTTAGAGTAGCACTAGAAGGGCTGGCTGTGCAACACTACTAACTGGCAGCTCAAACAACTACTCCTAGCATATGAACAGCAGAAAGGAAGGGAGAGAAGGAGAGAGAGAGAAGGACATCCCATCCACTTGTAGGACTGCAGAAATTCCACCGACACATAGACTGTCAGATGCTTAAAATCCCGCAAAGCCTGGTGTATTATACTGACCAAATCTACCTGGCTTTCTTTTCTTTTCAATTTTACTGTTTACTAAAATGGGGTGACTTGTTTGTTTAATTGATCCCAGACCAGTGAGCAAACTCCTCTCCCTAATGCTTGGCATGAAGAGCAGACAGTCAAAGCAATGCTATGTAATTTGATTTGAATAACTCAAATTTTATTAAATAAAAAGTAACTAGCAAGGATGGCATAAAATGTGTTTCTGGCACACAGAAATGTGAGAATTACATGAATTTCCTTACAAAACAGCCCTTCTGTGAGTGTCAGCTAAAACCACTTTGTAGATGAAAATAGAGAATTTAAAAATTGTAACAAGGTAAAAGTCTAATAACTCAGGAAGCCAGCATTCTAATCTAGGAGGTCGTTAACTGTGTTTTCAGTTCATTGACTCAAAAACAATGGCTTCCAAAATTTTTCTAAATATGCACTAACAATAAAAAGAAAAAAAGGGGAACTTTTATCAACATGTCTCAAGCAGTTTGAATGAACGAATGAATGAAAAAAGGAAGCAAGACAGGAAGCAAGGAGAGAATTAAGGAATATTTGTCTGAATAAGTGAGGTATCAAATCAGCTGATTACTCATAGCTCAATGTGTTTCAAATAAAATATTGTTACCTTTGTGGTAAGGCTAAGCAATGAAGCAAGCCTTACCTCTGAAAGACACAGAGGAGAAGGAAATTAAAAGTAAGTTAAATTAAAAATCCAAAGAGAATCACAAAACTGATTGAAAGACATGCACAGATTCATGTTTCAGGAATTGCTAATGACAAAATCAGGTCAGGACCAGAAGTAACATAATGTGATACATTCACAATTAGTAAGCTCTCCTTAAGAACTGTTTTGTTAAATTAAATAAATAAATAAATAAATAAATAAATAAATAAAAGGATAGCTAAAGAGACTCGCATATCTGTTGGAGTCTGCCACACACATCTGAAATTTGAGACTAAATAAGGGGTTAGGAAAAGTTTTCACTACAGGAATGTGGTTAATATTAAGACAGTTGAAGGGAATGACTCCTATAGTGATAGGCTTCTTGGAAGAAGAGTTATGAGCTTGCCGCCAATGGAATGCTGTATTATCAGATTTTGCAAACCTGTCACTTGCCTAAACTCTTGAAGGCCTGGGTACATTTGCCTTGTAAAATTTGGCCTTCAATAACTTCTTTCTCTTTTTTTTTTTTTTTTTGTACCAGGAACTCTGCTTATTCTTCTGAGTTGCCTTTCGCATCATTTTTGTTTTCATTTAGTTGTTCTGTTCCTCCTTTGAAATCTTAGTTTTACTTATTTAATTTTTAGTTCAACCATGTCTCCAGTTAGATCAAGTATGTTACCACATAAAGCTGGACATAATATTTAACATTACCATTCAAAGTGTTCTTGGACCAGAGGCAGCAATCAGTATCACCAGGAACCTTAGAAACACAAATTCATTAGCCTACCTACGTGCATTCAGACCCACAATCAGGGTGTGGGGCTGGCTGTAGGTCTATAGATCTGTGTTTTTACAAGATTTCCTTATAATTAGTAAGCAGATAAATATCCACATTAATCAATCTATCTATTCTAGTACTGTAAATACTATGTCAGAAGTCAGCCTCTGTCAGTCATCAGATCTTGGCTTGTTAATCACAGATCATTGAAGGCCATATTCAGCATGAAACTGAAATCCCAGATGCTGGTGAAAAGACCACCTTTTGAGCACCAGCTGAGCTTTCACTGGCAGAGATACCTAAATCTAAATATTGACCCTGTTATTTGCTTGCTATGGTCCATGGGCAACACCTCAACTATTATTTGTTTATCAAAAACAAGATAAAAAAAAACTTCTCTGAGACTGTAACAGTTTGATGTTTTGAGTGAAAGAAAGTTTCATTTCTGGAAAAAAATGTGTCATAGTTATATTAGCTAATGAAAATATCATTATATAGTATCTAAAAGAGTATGATTATACAAACAACAGTCATTGTTATAGCATTAATTCTCCTTAGTGAAAATACATGTTGTAGTTTCTATTGTTTGATACTGTTAAACTGATTAAGGTAATAAATTAAATTTTATTTTTCTGTGAACTCATTAATGACACAGTTTATGACACTCATGCTTTGTCAAGATGTATTAACTATTGTAACATGAAGGCACTTTTCTTTTGCAGCAGCACTGTAAATTTATACCTAAGTAGGATCACTGATAACTCAATTAACTTCTGCATGAATGCTTAAAAGTTGTATATTTTAGACAAAAAGTGAACACATCCATGCAAATATTAGATTGTCTCCAAACTTAAGTTGTTCAGAATTTCATAATCTCAGTTAAATTTTTATATTTCTGCACAGTTTTGAAATTAAGCACATACTGCTAGTTCATTTGCATCTCTTAATATTTGAATCATTTTAAGAGTTTGAAAATTAGAGGAGTTCATCTATTTGCTTTTGGTAGTCACATTTGCCACAAATGTGACAAATCCATAGAATTCCTCCTCTATGATTCTGAATCACAAGCCTCAATAATAATTAACCTTATTTAACTGGCATTTAAATTGCCATTAAATAAGATAATGCTTTAATTAAGAAGATTAACCTGAGGTGACTGAGACAGAACTGTGCTTTTCTTTTGTGCTGAATGCTAATGATAGGGTATTTTATGAGTTTTGAATCATGCTGAATTTAGTAAAATACAAATATATTTGTTTAGTGTAAGGGTTTCAAGAGTAAATCTGACCATATTGAGTATTCCCTGCACTAAATTTAATCTAGTTTAATTTAAAGTACAATTGAGTATGAACTCTATGAGTTATTTCTATTTCTACAGCACCACTTTTTGAAAGTTCATTGCCAGTGAGAAAACTGAAACAATACATTTGTTGTGGGAAAACCTAACAACTAAAAACTGAAGTAGAGAAGGATAAATCTGTAAATTAAAGTAACATACATGAAATGATACTGAATTTATTCTATAAGAACAAGGATCAAAACCAAGTGCTACTTTCTTTGCTTGTCACTATCATTTGCATCTGGGCAGGAGTTCCATGTGATAACTACCTCAGAAGTGTTTTCTGTTTTGTTTGGTATCATTTCTGGTTTTTTTTTAAATTTTTAAAACTCTTCACAAGTGTTCACTGCGCAGCCAGGACCCTCAGCGTGTTAGATTTGCATACTCCCGGTATGAGACTGGGAGCGCTGCACATACACAGCTAAGTCATTAAAAGTCAGTGTAACAAACACGGGTTTAAAAATATTTGTTAATTTGACAAGGAAATGTTTTGATTTAAGCTACATTCTCTTAAATACAAGATGATCTCTGATAGTTTCATTGAAAGAGATGAAATCAATAAATTTGGATTATTTTAGGATTCTTAAAATAGCTCTTTCATAAAAAGATTTAACTTTTTAGAATGTCTGTTGGCCCATCTGTGAAACATAGGCAATTATGATGAAGACCAAACAAGAGTAAAAAAGTATAAAATCTCCCTGAAAACAGAGTCTATGCTAAGCTCTTATAATTTATACAGTTCACAGAAAAACATGATAATATTCTATTAAATATCTAATTAAATAACAAATTATTAAAAAATAAAATAGCCTCACTGGCATCCAAAATCCTCTGAATTATTGCCGAAATACTTCAGTTTTTCTCACATGTTCATATTTGTTCAATTGTTGGTGTCAATGTAGCCAAAATTCTAAAGCCTGGGAGTGTCCCAAATCAAAACACCATAATGCAAAGGCAATTGAAGATGTAACCAATGCACACAGCCTTTCATGTGCTCCTTCCTTCTGGGAAACAGTTCACATTCGCAGGTTGATTTTGTGCAGGGCACTGAAAAGTTAGCACTAGTTTTCTGCTTCTTACGTACACTGTGACGTGAATATTCATCACCAGTAAGAAAAGCAAATGATGTGAGGCAGTGTATTTGGCAAGCCTTTAGAGTTTTGATGTGGAAGTAAGAGGTGCTGATATACTCTACTGGTACAAGGCATCACCCACATAGTAATAGCTGAATTTCTAACTGGAGAAGTCACAAGATCATTTCTTGGAATTAATAAAAGTCTGCTGGAAAATATAATGATGTTGCTGTGAGTTCAGATTGCCATTTTATACTGAAGAGTACTCAGTATATGTGCTTTATAATCTATATCCAGAAAGACTTTAATTATAGTGCTTCAGAATCATGGAAAGGGATTCCTTTCAATGCTGCACTTATAGTACTGATCATCTACAGAAGGAAGATGGGACCGGAGAATTGAGACAGTGCAGAAGCTCATGGAGGAAACCACTTTTCTTATTTCTAATCCTCCATCCTCAAACTTTTCTAGGAGAAGTCAGTGTTCTCTTTTTCTTAATTAGGAGATAAAATGTGTACAGTGGAATTTTAGAGGTTTTCTGTAAGAAATGTTTACATGATCAATGCAGAGGGCATCTTACAATGGGCCTTTTCTTTGTTATTTAAAGATGCATGAATTTGAGTTTTAAAAAGAGGCCTTGAGGAAGCAAGGATGCCTGCAATAAAAAACTCAGGGCACTCCCAGTGTTCTTGCTTTCTGTTTCTAGAGGCCTCATTTAATACAATCCTTGCAAAAAGTTCTGCTGTCTCAGCAAGATTTCTGTATATTCTCCCTAATAAAACCCTTTCATCTATCTTAGTCACCAGCATCTCATTAACCACATTCCAGAGTATGCTCTGCCAAAATAATGCTGATATTAGTATTAATACTAATAAATTCTTTAGGCTTAGTCTCTTCTTTATTGGTAATTTTTATGCTTTGTCTATTCTTTATTGAGATTCTTTATGCTTAGTCTATTGCTTACTGGAGATTCTTTATGCCTAGTCAATTTTATAGGAGATTTATAATACACATTAACATATAGTATATTAAGTGCTCTAAGAAGTCATGCGAAAGAAGTTAGACTTTGTTCTTAACTAAGAACTTCCAACTCTTTTGATCATTACATTTTCCCTTTCCTTGTAACACTATCAACTTGTATGAGAGAAGTTGGAGAAACCTGTCCTAGTGTCAGTTCTGCCCCTTGGCGCTATCACCTTCTTTTTAACTGGAAAGGTGAGAAAAAACAAGGAAGAACATTAGAGGGAAAGACATATAACAAAAGAAAACTTTTCCATGCTCTTGAATCATCTCTATCTCTTTCTACCCAGCCCTGTGTCTGGACTTCTTAGTGCAAACTCAAAATGATGAATCTGTCTTATGAGTAAAGGAAACTTCTTTTCTCTTCCAGTGGCAACTTGTACAGGAACCAGGCATGCCATACATCAAATTGTTCATGCAGTGAGAAGGAATGAACAAACACCTTCGTGTTGCTTACCTTAGGGTATGGATACTGCTTTGCTTTGGGATACAATGCTCCAGTAAAGCGAGGGACAACCATGTTAGGCACCAACGAATCATTTATCGTCAGGAAAGCGAGCCTTTCTCCATCTGGTGACCACCAGTGGGCGATGTGAGAATGCAGAATTTCCTCTAGAATGAATGAGTATTATTTGAAACCAACTGTAGAGATGTGGGCTCAGTAACCCACAAACATCTGTCCTTGATATCTTCATTGCACATGTATATTTTCTGGGCAGCATGCTGGCTTTTATAAATTTCCCTGAGAATCCTGTATTTCTGAGTTGTCTTTTTAATTTATAGAAAACCAGATGAGAGGAAGGACAGAAAGAAATGGAAAAATCAGGATGGTACTATTTCAGCCAAGATTATAGAGCATGTGAAAACATTACTGAGTGACTGAAGAATGAGATATTACTACACTCACATTACATTCATTCATATTTATAGTCAATTATTTTCCACGTTCTCATCAGATAAGTTGAGGACCCACTAAACTATTTTTAGCTCTAAGGAAATAGAATGAAAAATATACTAGATATCTTTCATGTAACCCAAGATCCCCTATCTACTTTCTACACCTGCTTTCTGGTCCAAAAAATTAATGTGCATGAACTACATCAAAAGGTCCCTTATCCCTTCTGGCTTGCAGAGGGCATAATCATTATAATGATTTGGCAGAAGATTAGAAGGGAGGGAGTAAGTCAGGTTGCTTATTCAGATAGTTTTCTCCAGTAAGGTCACCTCAGGCTGGCTATGCATTTTAAACGATGTTTCTAATCCTCTCAGTGCAGTCTCTTCCACCATACTTTCTCCTCCATCTAGGAACGGCTGTGTTCGTCACTGTGTTCATGTGCATGACAAAATTAGGCTGGCTGCTACTACTCTAGGTTATAACACCTCCCTCGGCGGCTTCCCTGCGGCTTTAACTTCGTGATTCTTCTGTGAATAAATTATCTTCAAATTATGTTATTGAATATGCTAATTATTTCCTTTTTGAGAGCTTGACAGAAACACTAGTTAATCCTAAGAGTTGACTCAGGAAACAGACTTTCAAAATTAGATTTTGAGATTAGATTTTTCACAGATAGATACATAGATCAGATGATATATATGCATATAGACAGGCATAACTTTTGCAGGAGGAAATTGGAGTATTCAGAGCAAGAGACACAGTTGTGTTTAATCAATGGTCACAGGTGGTAACACGAAGTGACAGGCAGTTAGGTGGGAAAGATATGGAAGAACAAGTATCTGTGGCACTTAGATGCTACAAGAACAAAGATGCTTAGAAAATTATGATATAGAGTTGACAATGATTACTCTGACAACCCAACTAAAAAAGTGCATAGGAAAAAAGAGACATTGACACAGTGATAGAAATTAAGAATGCATGTAAAGTACAAAAGGTCATCACAGCATCTTTGGAACACTTTTTTCTGGTAGTTGGAAAAGATAAAACTAAGGTGCAACAGCACAAGACAGTAGTTAAAAAACTTTAGCACACATTAAGGTCTCAACACTATTTATGCTTTTAATCACAATTAATGGTAGCGAAGTAGTACTGGCCACCTTACACATATGATAAAGATATTTGAGTAAAGAAAAAGAAAATGTTTATCCTATTGGACCACTCTCATAAGTAACAATCTTATAATTATAATTTGAAATTTCATAATTGAATGCTGCTGTAT
The DNA here is from genome assembly GCA_004027455.1 of Hydrochoerus hydrochaeris. Lineage (NCBI taxonomy): Eukaryota > Metazoa > Chordata > Mammalia > Rodentia > Hydrochaeridae > Hydrochoerus > Hydrochoerus hydrochaeris. The sequence continues at coordinate 195,797 of PVLA01003336.1, forward strand.
GTAGATGATTCTATAGCTAAAGATTTTTTTAAATTAGCATGTATTATTTAGGACAGAAAGGTGAGGTTTGTTTGGGAAATTTGGTACATGTGTATACTATATCTTGATCATCTTCAATCATATTACATCTTCTTCCTTTAGACTTTAAACCTCAAAATTTCACATCTCCACTTGTTGATAGAGGCAACCTTTAGAGATAGGAGTTATATGTCTCCCACATAAAGGCAGAGAGTTAGTGTCAAATTTCAGTGAACATATTTAGGAGTCTGACGAACTGGGGAAGTTTATAGAAATTTATAGTCTAGATTATATTGAGATTTTTTTCTAAACTGAGAGAAAAATTATTAAGAGTGTGCTTGTGTAAAAGTAAGGGTAAACTGGACACTGAATTTTGAGGACAACACAAACCACATCTGTAAGTGTTGCCTTGTTCTATTTCCCAGGTGAATCACTGAACCTGAGCAGTGAAGCACCCAACAATAGTAGGTGCAACCTTCCCTGCCTCCTGGCGCAATGGAGCATTCCACAATGGTAGGTGCAACCTTCCCTGCCTCCTGGCGCAATGGAGCATTCCACAATGGTAGGTGCAACCTTCCCTGCCTCCTGGCGCAATGGAGCATTCCACAATGGTAGGTGCAACCTTCCCTGCCTCCTGGCGCAATGGAGCATTCCACAATGGTAGGTGCAACCTTCCCTACCTCCTGTATCTTGTTACCCAGCAGAGGTAACAATGTCCATGACAAACAGAGATCCCATGTGGAGTCTTTGGTGCTCCCATAAGATAATAGCACAGACATTACAAGCTTTAGAGAAAACCCATTCTGTCTCATGATAATAGATATTGTATTTTACAAAAACAGTTCTCTACTGGGCTCTACTAGAAACAATTAGCCTATTATGGTTTATAAGTGACTATGTCATCCAAACTGATTATCAAAAAGTGGTCCTTATCTGATCCACCAACTGTAAAAGTGAATATACACATCATCCCACTGTAAACTACATGCATGGATTGGGCCAAAACATCTACAAGATTGCCCATAGTTTGCATATCTGTTTCATCTTCCTCACCACACATCTGTGCTCCAAGGCATATTTTCCAACAGAAGCTGACAACAGAGAACTTAATGTTCCAGCTTATGTTTAGGTCTATCTTACAGAGGGGAACAATCTGGGATTAAATAGGATGTGTAATATAATTTGGCTTTAGAATGACATTAGAAAACAATAACAATCATAAATCTTCCAAATTGGCAGAATTTTGAACAAAATATTTACTTGTCTATCTCTTTCTATCTCTCTCTTTTTGGTAGATTTGACTGCGCACATGGTTCATCTTGACTCATGCTTCAAGTAATAAATTGCCTCTTGCTCAGAGGGGTTGAGTAACTAAAAAATTAGTGACCAGGAAAGATAAAAAGTTAGACTTATCAGAGAGGTAAATATGAAAAAATTTTAGTGACTTGTGTCATGTGCCACACCTGAGATCGCTGTCAGTGATAGAATACACAAGATGACTACCAAGTTCATGGCGGCCTCTGGCTCCCACCCTTACCTGCTAATGGTAGTAGCCCTTGCTGAGCCTTGGTTCTGTATCACTGACCAGTGCACTCAGATGACTACCTGTTGGCAGCTGGATGATATGGAAACTCTTCCATATGAAAGGGGCGCCATTTATGTCAAAGAGAAACCCATACCAAGGGAGTGAGTTTGGCTTTGGTGCCTACATTCTGGTCAGCATGGCAATACATGAGCTTATCAAAAAATGTATGCGGCAACTATATCGCATATTGCAACATCTCCAAATAGAAAATAGGTTATGAGAAAAAAGGGCCCAGGGACTCGGTCACTGTGGGAGTTTAGTAGTCTCATTATGTTGCCATTATCTTTATGCCCTACATTGATGGGGTTGAAATAGTCATCTTTGCCTATATTTTGGCATGCGTGTTTGACAACAACACAGAAGTCCTATAGCACATCACATGTCCTGCCTTTGTAGGCAGAAGGAACAGTTCTAGGAAGTAAGAGTTGAAAATGGCAATGTTCTCTCTCACTATTACCAGTGACTCACTGGATACATTCTGCTTCCTGTTCTAAAAATGTTGGTCAGTTTAGGAGCCCCATGTTTTATGAAAGACTAATGCTTTCAATAAGAATGTAGATACAATTCCTTTCCTTTGAATTGGAAGACTAAATTTCTTCCCTTAGCACTTTAGTATCATTCTAAGAAAACAAAGCATAAAATAAAACCCCTCCCCACAAAGTCCTCACAGAAAACAGTGCTTTTGTTGGATATGGTGATACATCTCATCTATGAGAAATAAAACGTGTCTTTCCTGTACAAAAGAAGAAATGCAAAGTATTCACAAGCAATTCTTTGCTTAAGAGTACTGGTTAACAGAAAACTAAATTTTTAGCAATCTAATAGAAAATGATGCCCTGGAATAAAATTTGTCAGAAAGAAAGTTTTGGGTGGACCTAGTATTTAATGTGTTTACTTAATATTATGACAAATGTAAGGGAAAGAGACATGGGTAGTTGAAGAAGACAGCCTTGATTATCACTTAAGGCCACATAAAAAGCTAAATTTTAGGTGGAAGCATTTTCTGTATAGCTCAAGACAAAAACAGAAGTGTGGCAATATTCATGAAGTTCAGCTCCATAACTGTATTTATACTAACTTGCAATGGAACAGTAGCTGACAGGACTTAGTTTACTTCTCTTCCGGGAAAATAAACTGTTCATTTGAATAACAGAAATTTTCCAGTAGTGTCTGTTTTATGTTATTTTGTTTTGTTTTTGTTTTTCATATGGCTAATATGAAACCCAGGTATATCAAATGAAGGGAGGATCTGTGTGGGTGGAATTTATTTTCTTGGTTCCTGTTCCCTGAAATCATGTGTCTGGCTATATTCCTCATCAAAACTTGATTACGTTACTGTGAAAAAAAATCTATGGGATTCCCTTGTTATAGATTGTGGTAACTTCTGTCTCCTCTCCCCACTTTAGGTATTAATGTCTAAAGAGGTATTAACCAAAGGCTTCACTTATTTCTCCTTTTGAAGAAAGGGGGAATTCCCCAAAGGTCCCTATGAAACAAGGTTGCCCCCAGAGCAGTGATACTGAGAGGTGGTGGAATCTTTGAAGGGAAGTCCTTCAGGTGTGAAAAGTATGTCCTTATAAAGGACTGTGGAATCTGTGTCTGGGTCTTTCTGCCTTGTGACACACAACAGTTCACTCCTCCATACACACGCACCATGGAGTCCCATCATCATAAGTATAATGAGGCTATGTGATCTTGAAATGGAACTTCCAGAACCAGGAGCCAAATATCATATATTTACACTTCAAAAATTATTATCTAAGGTATTTGTTGAAGTAAAATGAAGCTTGTCAAGTAACACAATTTCCTTGACTTATTCTCTTTTGAATGTGTTGTGTTTTTCTTTTTTTCCAGTTCTGATCTTGTGCCTGACTTGTATTAATAGCTTAAAATTTACCCGGAGACAGAGGAGTTATACACAGGACATACTGGGAAAAAATACATATGACAAGGGCCAATTAAGTACAAATTCTATGACATTTAAGGTGTGACGATACCCTAGTGGCTTAACACTGTTGATTTCTAACGTTAGTTCCACCAGATGCATCGAAGTGAGTGGGCTCCATACTTCTCTCAAGCGTGGCCCAAATGCATGGCCACTGTGCAGTAGGAACTAAGTATCACCAACTTGCCTTTACTTATGAGTGATCAGTGTCTAATTATCTTCTCCACAGAACTGCTATGGTACCAAAACAATGGCTTATGCAGATTCCTTCAGATACAATAAAACTAACTGGAATGAAGGGATAAATAAAAGAATCTTTTACATACATTTGCTTAGCAGTTATCCTGGATAAGGCACAAGCTTCTTTAATTGCAACCAAGAGAATAATTACTCAAAAATTGAAACTTCCTATGCTAATTGTATTCTTTAACAATCTATTTTTTAAAATTACATTGCATGTCAATTTAATGTAGGTTTGCCTCTTGATCATTTTTATTGCTCTGATTTAGAAAATCCCACTACACAGCAGATGGAGTTTTCAACACATGTGGTTTTATGTCACAGAGACTTAAAACAGTCTCAATGCGAAGCATTTTCAGAAAACTCAGATAAAATCACTGTGCTTAGCTTAATATGCTACACTGAAAGCCAGGATGATTTTATCCAGTTAGAATTCTTCAATTTAGATAGAATTTCCTGTGGGTGCTACCTCCATCTCTGTGGATTTATTGCTGATTCTACATCCCCTCTTATTTTCTGCCTTTCACTGCCAACTTTCTTGTTAGAATTATCTACATCCATAACCAGTTCACTCTCTCTCTCCCACTCTCTTCCATGGAGGTCTTTTCTATCTCTACCAACTGACTGATTTTGTTCCAGTCAAGGGCACCAATGATCTAGTAGCAAATCCAATGGTAACTCTGAGATCTTTAGCTTTCGACCTCCAGAGACTCCGCACCAAAGACAACCCTGGGTTTGCCTGGCTGCCATGGCTGCATTTCTACACTTCCATCTGCTCTGTTACAGTGTCACTGGCATTAAATGCCCAATAAGGATTCGTTATATCAATGAAGAGTAAATACGACCTCACGTGACCAAGAGAAGGCAGAAAATAAAGTGAAAAATAATCAGTTTGCATTGTTTCCATTAAATGTAAAACTTGCAACTATGGCAATTTGTCAATAAGGATGTTGTTTATCTTATAAAGTTTTTCTTAATTCTTTATTATAGATCTTGGAGATCAATAAAAAGACCATTTCTTCTATGATGTAATTCAGATTCCTCTATCACATCAGATTTAGCTTTATTTATAATGTTACTATGTTGCCATGAGATCTCTTTACACTGCTATTTAGCATGTCTAGAGATTGTCATATGATGAATGTTTATAGTGTACCACCAGAAAAACTTCAAACAGAGAAATACTTCAAACATATTCCTCATTATATTCCTCTCAGATAATAGCTGACAGATATATGTGCTCAGAAGTTGTGAAATAAAATTTTAAAAAATATCTCTTTAAAATTTGGGAACCTAAAAATATTCATAAGTCATTCAGGTGTATTGGTCTCATTATTTTATGTGACTGAATAATTAAAAGCAGCAGTACTTTCTTCTCTATTTAATAGATTAAACACTTCATGGAAATTTTCAAATTTCCATAGATTTCTATAGATTTCTCAATTATATATTTTTAATAAAATTTTTTAAATTACACTTTGATGTGATATCTTATTTAGCTGTTACTCTGTCAAGCATAGAGATTTGAACAAATAAATGCAATTGTATTATAATTGTGTAAAATCATATGATTGCCTTGTATTAGTACAGTGTTTACAATGATTTTATATTTAGAGGATCTTATTATTTCTCTGAACTTCATCAATGCTTTAAAATACGTTATAACTTATATGTTTTTATTTTCTTTAAGAATTGGGTAATACAATTAGAGAAAAAGAAGTTTTAGAGACTCTCACAGACTCTGGATTAGTGTCACAGTTGAAAGCACTACCATACTCACAAATTGACCAGGTTCTAAGAAGATTATGCCACATCTTTCAAATGTGTCACTGAAGCATTTTATTATTCTTATGTGACTCCTCTCACCCATCCATCCCTATTCCACTGGCATTTACAGGAAGCAAATGTCAATTTTTTTAAAAAAAAGTAGAAATGTTTCATGTTACTTCCTGAGTCTTCCACATGTTGTTTTGATTAGAGCTGATTTCTATATAAAAGAGAAATCTCCACCCCAGGCTGGCATCCTCAGAACACTGACAATCATGAGGATCCTCCAGGAGAGTGGTGGGGAACCTATCGCACCAGTGCAACAGCAGCCTGTTTGTTATTATTGAGAGCTCTAAGAGGTTCACCCTCACTGTTCTAGGATGTGCCACTGTGCCCAGCAATATGTTGAGAATAAAAGAAGGATCTAGAGTTCAGGAGTTGTCAGCGAATGGACAAGGTGATCATAGGAAGCTAAGGTACTTGAGGTCTCTTGAAACATGGATTGAGTACGGCAGGCAAAGTGTTGAGGGAAAAATCAATGGAAAATAAATTGCGTAGGTGCCTCTGCCAAAGCCTAACAATTATTTCCTTGAGTAAGACACTTTCTGAACACGAAGTGAGAACTGGAGTCCATGAATAGTAGTAAGCAGAGCCCTTGGTTGAACAAAAGATTAGTTAACTTATGATGGTTTAAGGCCCCAAATAAGTGCTGTATGTTATACAAAAATAAGAGCCATCCATCGCAGCAGATGGAGTACCTGGCACCTAAATGCTGGCTTTGGGAACACCAGACACATACTCAAATGCCAACACTGTGCTTCATTATTTCTCAGAACATGTCCAGGTCATTTATTGTCCCTGACATTTGGTGCTTTGAATAAATGCCTTGGCAGGTTTAAACACAATCCATACATGGAATTCCCTTGTATACCTGGAACATAAGAGCCGGGTGTATTGGGTGTAGTCTGAGTAACAAAAATTTAATTTCTCCATTTCTTTTGTGAAATCTGTTAAACCTACAGGCTCACTCACAGAAGTTGTCTTCATGTGGTTTTTCCTTCTCCCTAACCCAATGCCAACACATTGTTCACTCTCAGCCTAAATAGATAGATTTTTATTACCTCATTAAAAAATCCTCTTATGTGTTAGATAATGGTGTCTAATTTCATTCTTTAAAATTCCCTTGAAATCACAAGCTTTCCCAATAGGACATAGGCCTAAACCACCTTGATTAGGGTTTAGATCAGTCATACTGTCAGTCTACATTAAGCATACACCTCGTTGACGTAAAAGTTCAGTAACGCTAAGGATTCTATTGTGTTGCTCAATATAACATATCCACATTTCCACTAGCACCTCTCCTCCCTGCCATCCAACGCTTCTTGTTAGTGCTTGCTCACTGTATCTGTCCCCTCTATTTACAAGTCACCCAAACCAGTAGTCACAGAATTATCCTTGTCTTTTCTCATGTATCCCATCTGCTTAGCCACGAAGGCCTATTTCAATGCCTCATCAATTTTAGAATCTTCTTTCCTTTTAACTGCTTTAGCCTTAGTTCCATTGCTCATTATCTCTTGACAGAGCATGGAAAAAGCATTACAGCTGCTCACTTGTCCTTTCCACTATTAGATGCCTGCTTCACACCAGAACCAAAATGGTCCATTTACATGGAAGAGCTGAACTCATTACTCCCTTCCTTGAAAAGCTCTTCTAGCTTCTCCATTTTCTAGCAGCAAAATACTTGAAATGCCAGATCACTGATAGCCATCACTATCCCTTTTTCTTACTGCCTTCTTTTATTTAAAATTTGGTGCCTTGAATAAATGCCTTGGCAGATTCTAGTTCCCCAGGCCTGCTATTTAACACCTCTATGCTTTAAGTAAACTGTTACTTCTGCTTGGATTTTCCATCCTAATGTCTTCTCATGTTAAAGCTTCTCAATTTTTCATGCTCAACTAGAAGGTTTCTTTTGTAGAAAAATACTTGTGGATCCCTAGATTGGCCTGAGTCTCACTTCTTTGTTCTTCCATAGAATCTGGTATCTATAGAATTAAAAATATCAAATCAGAGGAAAGAGATTGTGTTTGCAAATATTACTGAAGAAATAAAACCGATTTTCTAGATGATTCTTAGGTTTATAATGAACTAGATTAACTCACTTAAAATCTTTACCTATTGTGCCAAGATCAGTAACAAAATCTGAAGCCTAAATACTAAACCTAGGCTTTGAGACTTCCCCAGGCAGTCTGTGCCCAGAGTTCAGCTGACGATTAGTACTGATGTACTAACAGACATGTTGGACATCTGGTTCATTTTTATACTCTCAGTCATTACCAAAATTCTATTGAATAGTTATTTAAAATAATTTGCAGAGAGACTTTATTTTTCTCTCTATGCAATGGCTTTTTTAAAAATGACAGACTGTCCCTAGTGGTAAAGACTAAATTCAAGTGGTTTTCATTCATTTGTGGACAGGTAGCCTTTTGTTTCTTTTTTTCCAGGGAGTCTGAAAAATTCACCATCTAATTCCAGAGCAGGATGAGGTAACCACTCATTTTTATTTGCTAAGTGTTATCAAAGATAAAATAATCTGCTGGGGATTTAGCTCAATGGCATAAGTACCTGCCTGGCACATGTGAGGTCATAAGTTTGATCCCCAGTATCCCCCCAAAAAATTAATAAAGTAAAATAATCTATATAGTCTAAACAATATTTGTATTTTACATAAGTAATATATATGTGTATATATATATTATATAATTTGGAATCATATAAGTAGATATAAATCACATCTAAGACAAAACATAAGCACAAGCAATGAAACAAAACATGAAAGCCATTTTGAGAGGAAATGAGAAGAAATAATGCTATAAGTATTGTTCTGGAATGAGCAGATTTTTCTTATATATTTTGTATAAAAATGTGTCATTTGTATTCTCTTGAAACTAAATCTGTTCAACTCACCTTCATATAACCAGTCAGCAATTCCATTAAAAATAATTCCTTCTTTTCCAGAAGATGTCAGTCTCAATGAACTGCTCTTTATATCAGGCCGATAGTAGATATTATTTTCAAAAATATAAATCTGGACCAGGAAACACATGAAACAATGAAAAAGTACAACATATTAGGATACTTATTTTTATTTTGATATCGCAGAATAATCACTGAATGGTTAAGTGTTTTATCATGGCCTAATTCCAAATTTGGGCCTTATGTTTTTATTGCATTCTTTTATTATTGGCTTTTTTACATATCATGTCAAGTTGTCACTTGGAATTACAGCACACTAGGTGTTGAAGCTTTTGAATTCATATTTTCAGCAACAATATTTCATCTACTTACTGATATCTCTACTATACCACAAAATTGGCTTGCCTATAAGATAAAATTTTCATGCATAAAAGACAGATAACTGCAACTAGATAGCATTCTAGTAACAGCTAGTGGACTGAAAAGCTTCAATTGAGGGTCTTTTGTACAAAAATGCATTTGGTGATCAATAAAATAATGTGCACTTAGAAAAATCTTTCTGATTATGTCTAGCCTGAATCAGACTCTCTGATGAAAAGAAGAAATAGTAAAATGTCTTTGAACAGATAGGGAAATATAGTTCCACATATACCAACATTTCTTCATAATTCTTTCTTCAATAGTATGTCAATAGCAATAACAATAACCTTGTGTCTGAGAGTTGAAGAGTTTCAAACCCATTACAGAGTCTTCCAGAATAGAATCAGCAACAGTCGGAACAATGATCCCACATAAAAGGGTGTGACTTTTTATAGATAATTTGGGGTAAAATTACTTGCAATTCGTTGTACAGTGTATTTAATACCAAATGCTAAAATTGCTTATCTGTGTGCTGTTAGAAGCTTCCACAGAACCACAGTTGCTCTACATATTAGGAAGTCAGATTGCTTTTGAGATCAAATGCCTTACTAAGAATGTCAAAGATGGTCCAACACCTATGTGTCCATCAAGAACTTTTGAAACGACTATCTAAATTACTGCAAAGTCTGAGATATTTGTTCTAGATGTGCACTGTGATAAAAGCAATCCTAATATCCAGAAAACTTCACTGCTATTTTATTTTGATTCTGGAGATTTGATGACAGTCTAACTAACCATTCTACCAGTATACATCTTTTATATTACAAGCAGTACAGTGGACTGCTTAAAAGTATGGGCTTCACCATGCGGAAGTCTAAATTTAAAATTCTAGTGACTTTGGTAATTTTCTTGAATTTCTGTCTTTTTAAGTAAAATGTGGGTAGGAATCACAAATAGTATACATATCTACTGTGACTAATAAATAAACTGATAACTGTAGAATCTAGAAAACATGCTATTACTAAAGACAAAGCTGACTTCACACAAGTCAACATGATTCAAGACCCTGAGCTTTTTGTAGACTGCAAAATCTAAACAAAAACAAACTTCTAATGCTTTAGCTTCTCTAAAGCATCCCCAACTATTGGCCAATAGTAGATACTAAACTGAAGAAATCTGTGTTAGTATTATAGTAAGTAGTACTTGAAAAACAATGGTACTAGTGGGAAAAGGAAGATGATTAACAAATGATATGCTTTAATTTTCACTTCAGTTAGAAAGATTTCAGGAGATAATATGAAATAGAGCACAAACCTCTTACTGAAAGCATAGATCACATTTAGGCAAAAGTTTGAGAATTATCTCTCAGGTGACACAATAATAGATGCAAGTTAGATTTAGTGACTTTCAGAGTCTCTGATAACTAAGCAAAAAAAATTATTTTATCCTAGCTAACTGCAGTATATACTTTAAATTTTATGCATTTTACTTTCTTTTGTCTTTCATATAGGTGTAGGAAGTCTTTCTTGGAGAAAATCTCTTTTCTGTGTCTGAATCTTCTAATTGGACTTGTGAGCAACTGCATTGCACATTGTCTATACCTAGTCTACTGATTATGTTATTACAGATAAGGATGACTTCATTCAAATAATATGATCCTGAATTATCAGCTTTTCAGAGAGACAGAACCCTAAGGCAAGATGATTAATAAAACCTGCACGACTTCAACAGATGTATAAATTATCTAAAACTATTGACCAGTAATTACACTTATATTTGAAGAACAAATTGGATGATATTCAGAATCCATATGAAACTGACATCTGCTCCAATGTAAAAGAATAAGAAATATGGACCCAGAATATTAATGTCATTCCCTGGGAAGATGTATAATTTGGGAATGCCTTTGAGGTCTGTAGGCAAAAATATTAGTTGTTACCTTCATAAAATATACATTCTTAAACCCTAAACCTCTCTTCAGTTATTAAGGTTTATTGCAACTCTAACCACAACCTTGACAATTTGAGAGCTCTTCATTTTCTGAAGTACTAAGTGGGCACTGTGATGAAATTAAAATGCATCCGAATGTCACCATAAAAACCTTAGCCAGATTTAAATCACACTGAAAATATGATGGACATTAATGTGTTTATCACCATATAACTAATTAAACTGTCATAATATTTTCACAGCATTAATAAGTTTCTTCAGTGAGCCACCTAAACAGCATAACAGATAGCTGTTTGACCAATTAATTCTTGAATTTATAGAGCATGCCATCTACCCAGTTTGTCAACATCAATGTTATTAATATATTTACAAAATAATATTAAAAATAAAACAATATTGAAATGGTAAAATCAACAAAGAAAATAGGAAGACAATTGAACTACAATATTATGGCTTATATCTAGATGTTCCCCAGAAGACTCATGCATCATAGTTGAGGCTTTTAGGAGTAACTGGATCATGAGTTTGTGATACTAGATCATGGATACGTGATATTGAATTAGTCCACTGACTGATTTAAAATAACTCTGGGTGTGGATGATGGGTTTACTAAAGGGAAGAGAAGACCCACTCTAGCGTGGTTTACCACCAAACAATACACTTGTAGCCTGAATGGAGTTAAAAAACAAGAAAGACCTTGATGCTTCCTGTGTGTCACTCCATGGACTGTTTCTCCACTGCCATGCTCCTGTGCCTGCTGCCTTGCCTAGGAGCCCACTATGAACTGCACCATCTGCAAACTGTGAGCTATAATAAACCTTTCCTCTTTAACTTGCATGTGCTAGACATTTTGTCCCAGTAACAAGAAAGTAACTAAGAAACAGTGTGCTAACCTATGGTGTTAGGAAATATTCCAAGAATTTATTCTAATCAACGTGTTAGTCAATATTGTCCATTTACCAACTGACTGGATGTTAGAGTTTTAAAGGGCCAATTATTAATTTTCCTCCTTCTCTTCCTTCTTCCAAGATCTCCACCAAATGCTCCAGGTGCTAGATGTTTTAGCAATTGGTTTTCTGAGTGGGGAGACATTGAACCAAATTCCTTTCAAGCCAAAACCAACTTACAGTATAAATAGAGCAAGGAATGAAAATTTAATATTAAAAAATTAAATTTGAGAAGGCAGAGTAATCCCAATATAAACTGTGGTTGATTCAATGAGTGAAAATAAACAAGTCAATTGAATCTGTAAACTGTAATATCAGAGTATGCAAACTCAGTGTTGGGATAATACTGTATTTACACTGATTTTTGCTATGACTTTCTTTCTGGCTAAAATTACTCAATTTTAAAAACTATTCCAGATGATTCCAGGTATTTTTCAGAATAATATAGCTAAGGTACATTAATATGTATTGCACTTATATAGGATTTGTCCTTATCCATTTACTTATTGAAGGGCATGTATTTCATTCATTGGTTACTATAACATGTTTTTTTTTATAATTATTTTTAATCGGTACCGGGAATATAACTCACGACCGTGAGCTTGCAAGGCAGGCGCTTATGCCGCCCAGCTAAATCCCCAGCCCCTATTCACTGGTTATTGTAAGTCGTGCTACAGTAAGCACAGGAGTGCTAATAACTTTTTGAAATCCTCATCTCAGTTCTTTGGAATAAATATAAGGAATTAGAATTATTAGATCATGAAGTAGTTTTAATTTTTTGAGAAATTGTCACACTGTTTTCCATTGTGCCTATACTAGCTTTACTTTCACCAATAACTGGATAATTTTTCTACATTTTAGGCAATGTCTTTCTTTTGTTTGTTTTGATAATAGAGAATTCAACAAGTATGAGATCATAATTCTTGTCATCTTGATCGACAGTTTACTTATTTTTAGTGACCATATTTCTATTTATGTGCATAATCCATATATTTGTGAAGAAACTATCAACATTAATATAAATGATGAGGATGATACAGAAATTAATCTTGTACATGGTTAAATGAATATATATTTTAAAATGATGGTGACAAGGGGTCTTCAATGTCTAGAACAGAGTTTTTCAAGGTTGGCATTACTAACATATTTAATACTAGAGAGTTATTTCATTGGAGGACTTCCCTGTGAATTATAGAAAGCTTAGCAACATCTCAAATAGTATGTGTATCTGTGTCTGTGTGTGTGGTACTGGAGACTGAAACCCAGACCTTTACACTGAGATACAGCTCAGTCTTTTTTTTTTTTTTCCAATTTAAGAGAGGGTCTCGCTAAATTGCTAATTTGTTCATGTTAAGGATAGATTGTGATCCCAATACTTTAGCTTCCCAGAATTCTGGGATTATAGAAATGCTCCCAGTGTTATGGTTTATTTAAAGATATTCCCCAAAAGATGCATGCTTTACTAGGTGGGGCTTTTGTAAGGTGATGGGAACTTAGGCATTTGATACAGGTCAGTGGATTAGTCCTCAGATGAGTTTTCAGCTCAGTGTGATTCTGGAAGTTGAAACCTCAGTCACTGAGGCCACAGTCTAGAAGGATCTATTTACCCCATCCTCCTTGATCTCGCTATTCCTGCTGCCATGTCACAGACTATTTCTCTTCCTCCATGCCTTCTTGCTATGCCACTATGATTTGGAGTCAGTTAATTCTGGATGGACACTTCTACAAACTGTAAACCTAAATAACCCTTTCCTCCTTTACGTTGTACATGCCAGGTATTGTGTTCCAGGGAAGAAAAAGAAACTAAGCCAAGCCAGACAGCAACTCTGACTTCTGCATTCAAAATGCCAGTATTAATTCCTCCCTTAAGTACGACCACCAAAAATAACTCTAGACACTTCCATGTCCATTGGCAAGGAAGAAAGGCACAACATTGCCTCAAATTGAGAACTGTTGATTAAGAGGTAAATAATTTCTTTGCATGAACATGTGCCCTATAAATACAATAATGTAATTACTCAACCCATTAAAAGTCAATTTTTTTTCAATTTTTATTAGTTCTAGACACGCTTGTAGTATACAATAATTTCATTCAACATGTGTAGTTGTACATATGCTTAACACATGTTAATTCTTTTTTGACTTTCCCTTTACTTTGCCTCTTTTCCCATCTTTTTGCAATTTGTTGTTTGAAAAGCTTTGCCAAGTATCCTTGGAGTTATAAAGGTTTGAAATGCATAATGCTCATCTTCAAAACATTATATTTTTATGTAAAAGACAGGAAGGTAGGCACATAGACTCAATATTAAACTCAATGAGAAAATGTGAGTATTACTGGGCTAAGACAGGACTGGCAGGTACGGATGAGTGATGTGGTTCCTAATGACTTTTAAATATAATGAACTTGTGCTGTATCACAAAGAACAAGCAGTAAGATTCTATGGGATTTAGGAAGAAAGAAAGAAGAAAAAAGTCTACACTGAGTAAAAAGAATAAAGAAAAACTCCAACCTGACAACCATACAAATATTTGGAGCACAGTTAGGTGGCCAAGCTATATACATCAGTGGTTGCTCCGTAACAGGTATGTGTAATTCACAGCTGTGGACAGCTAATGATGTGATCCCACAGGGATGGATATGTTTACTAATACTTTTGACTATTATTAATACTTTCATGTCTCAATTGCATCTTGCTCCCATGTGAATTGTAAAGGACTCCAGAGGCAAGGACCACTGTACAGGGGAGGGACAGTGCAGAGCTATCTCCAGCTTTGTGCGTACCACACACAGTCAGTGGACTGGAAACACCCACGTAAACAGACATTGCATGCACTCATGCAACTTGGCCAGAAAAGCAGAGTGATTACTGGTAATTATATTTCAAACTACATATGCACATGTGCCTACAAAAACAGGCATTTGTTGTTATTAAGCAGATACATAAGATTTCTTATCTAATTAAGCTTTGAGTTCATGTATCTTTTGTAATGATATAGTAAAAGTATTTTAAAAGGGAAGCCAGATTAAGTATAGATATAGATATAAACAAATTTCATATATCATATATGTTATAAACAGCTCAATACAACTTTTCTTCACTCAAAAAGTTTGGACACAAGTTTGGACATCCACAAGGAATCACTTGGTACCAAACTCTAAGGAAATTTGAAGGCTAAACCAAAAAATTTTTTCAGTAATTCATGGTTTTACATTTTTTTATGAACATGGGCATGATTTGATCAACTCTAAGGAAATATTTCAAAAAGTAACTGGTGGCATTGTATAATGGATGAGAGAAATGAGTAATTACTGGCAGAAAGATAATTCGAATTTTCTTTTTAGTAGCAATCACTGACAAAGTGGTCATTATTCCTAACATATGTCTACAGTGCTTGTGTGTGAAACGTTTGAGTTTGGAAGTCGACCTTTTAGCATCTTGTATTTGGATCCTTACAAGATTCATCCATCCAGTGACCGCAGTTTGAGGCACTGCAGTTTTCTTCAGTCTTACTTGCATACACCTCAAATCAGACACAAGCCCAACCTTTCATCTTCTACTGACAGAAACTGAACATTCAGACAACCAGATCTTAAGTTCCTTCGGTTCCCAGCCCATCACCCACATTCCAGCCTCACCACACTGTGGTTCAGTTTTGGCTCTAAAATATGTGTAAAACTTGGTCATTTGTTTTACCAGGAGCAGAGTTTGACATTCAATTGTATCAGCTTATCAATTTCCTTATGAATGCAATCTATTTGATAAATTGTTTCAATGTAATATTATTTGGAAATAAATCAGGCATGGGAAGCTGTTACAGTGATTCAAAGCCATTATTTGTGATGGATAATATTGTTTTAATAAATAAGAAAGTTTTATCATATACATAGCAATAAAACATATAATGTTATATGTAATGCTTTTGTATTATAGGAAAATGTGAGAATAAGCTGCCTTGAATTCCATTATGAATTACTGAAAGTCATTTATAGTTTTTAAAAAGTGAAAATCTTTGAAATATTTAGGCCACATTATTTTAATGCATCTGGTTCCATTGAATATTGAAGAAAAAGTCCTTTCTCTAAGGAAAATGTAAAATTCATTCTAGGAAACATTTTTTTGGAATTACTCTTTAAATCTTTGAAAACTTATGAATAAAATTTTCTTATTTCATTTATATAACTTTAATATTTTGAGAAAGTGGAATAATATGAACAAAACAAAATTAAATTGGTTTTGCAATTGTTAAAATGAATTACAGAAGCAGTAAGAAGTGTTGCCAATTACATTGGGCATCTAAAAGTCCTAAGCACTGCAAGTAGAAAAGTAAATTGGTACAAACACTTTGTAAGTTTTGTCACCAGATTTTGCCAAAGCAGAGCATATATATAACTGAGTGGAGAGACCTCACTCCATTTTTTTTATACCTGATAGAAATGCATATAAATAGAGGGACAGATAAACAGATAGGTAGACATACAGATTTCTGTGTCTGTGAGACACACACACACACACACGTATATTCATAACAATGTTTATAGTTGTACTAATTGCAAGACCAATAATTATGTTTGCAAATCAGTGTGGTAATTAACATTGGAAGAAAATAGTTAATGATAAATAGCAGAACAAGGGGACTTAGGTTTTCAGGGTAAAAACAAGGCTCTGATTTTCCTCTGTGCACCAAGTATATAGGGATATTCACAAAGATCAGCCCTACTTTGCTACAGACATGCTAAAGCAAATTGCAAGTGAAGAAAAATGATATATGTACATTACATCAATATGCAAAACTCATTTAAAATATTGCTATAAAGATGGTTATCAAAATTTCACTGAGAGCCACAATGCAGCATTCAATTTTACTCTTGAAAAATACCATTTCATTAATTTGTCAGTGTGTGATAAATTCTGTGTGCCCATTTAGAGAGTACAAAGTAAAACTATGAGCACAAGTTAAATAGTGTGATTACCTCTGACATTTGGCCTTAAATAAATCTCTCTGTTGGTTATAAAGTACTGCTTTCATTTCACTACAAGACCATCCCTGGGATATGGAATAACTCATTCAAATCATTCATGTCACTTTTGCATCTATATCTGACACTCTGGAAATAGAATCACTATCAGGGAACTCTCATCCTTTGACATTTGCAATTATTCATATCAGGAAGCCCTTTCAAAGTTCTTATTTTCTAAAACCTTTACAGAATACTGCACACTTTCAAAAAATGAAATGTGTCCCTTTGTCTTAAATTTGTAATTCTTTAAATCATTTTCAAGTCCCAAAGTCTAATATTTTATGCATTTTTAGCAGATAAATGAATGCCAGATAAAAGAGAAAAGAAATACGCCAATCAGTGAATATAATGTCAGACTGACTCTTAATAAAGATCAGTCTATAAACCTCATTTTACTTAAGTGAAGATATTGTAATGAACAGATCATTTGGATAAACAAAAGTGCTAAAAAGCATATTTATGGGCCCAAAGAAATAAACTGGAACTCACTGAAAACAAAGGCATCAATTTTATTACTATTACAATAACTTCCTTAGGTAGTAATTTATATATGAGTATTTGAGGATGATCTTATATGGTCATCCACATTCTCAACTCCCAACCTAACTTTTCTTCTTTTCACTTTTCCTTTACCATTTCATGTACTTGCCTCATTTCCTTCTTCTAGCCTTTCATCAAAAACCAAATATGTGTCAGACAGCTCCTAGATACTAGGTACTAAGCCTTGTGGGTACAATGGTAAATAATATCTTTATCTTTATTTAATGTGACTTTTCAGTATAAACATAAGCAAATTAATATAGATATGATGGGTAAAGGAAAATAAAACAAATAGAGAAGGACTTTAATTTATGGAAAATATTACTGCCTAAAATGAATGATGACCATAGAATTTGAAATGGAAAAAAAAAGCTTTTAAAAATTGATGAAAAATATAGAAAAGAAATACCTAAAGAATTTGGAACCCTTCCATATTGAATTAAATAACTTTTTTTATCTGAAAGATCACCTTGTAATGGCCTTGTTTTTGTGTGTGTGTGTGTGTGTGTGTGTGTGTGTGCATGCTGGGGATTGAATGTGGGACCTTGTGAATCCTGACCAAGTGTTCTATCACTAACCTACACCTCCAGCCCTCACAATGAGATCTCTATTAGACACACGTTGAATACGATCCTGGAAATACAAATTGCCCTTAGAAATATTTGGTGGGTGAAATCACTTCACCTTGCTGGCTTTCAATTTTGTCATATGAAAAGAGGAAAGATACTAATATTTTACACAGTTGTCTACAAGTTTAAAGGAATCAAGCTCTTGTTATGGATATTTGGTATACATGCCATAGACATTCAACATTTTAATTACTAAAACTAGAAATAACTGTCCATGAATAGTTTATAAAGAAGCATGCATGCATACATTCTTATCCAGTTAACCTGAAAAGATACTTAAGCATTTGAAGATGGTAAATTAAATTTAAAAACAAATATTGAAGTCTAGCTAACAATATGTATGCCAGAGTATTCAGGAGGAAGTATACTATTTCTCTAACTTTAAAACACATCCAAAAAACCCTGATTAGCTGCGGACCATGACATGTACCTATAGTCCCAGATACATAGAAGCTGAGACAGGATTGCTTGAGTACAGGAGTTGAAGCCAACCTGGGCAACACAACAAGACTGTACTTCTAAACAGACACCAACATGGGTTGGGAGTTTACCTTGACGTAGAGTGCATGCATGCCTAGTACAAAGCCCTAGGTTTGATTGATCATGCCCTTTATTTCTCTATAGCAGCTATACAGAGCACACTTTTTCTCTTGTTTGGCAGTGTAGCATCTGGCTTTTCTTTTGACTTTTGAGAATATGAGGACAAGTGAGCAGTGAACTACAGAGTATAGATGGGAAACCTAATCTCTCATCATAAGGACAAAAGTTCACACTTGGCATATTTACATTAGGGCCCATGCCATGACTCTGAATGCTGAGGGTAAAGCTGCCATTTGCCAGTGGAGTCTCAATGCTCTAGTGTGGGCAGAGATGAGTATCTGAGGTTTAACTCTAGTCTCAACACCCTGTCACACTCGGCCAAGTTTCCTAATCATATTTTCCTGAGCACATTTTACGTTCAAAAATATCTGGTCCTTCGTGGCTCCTGTCCATTTTCTAGTCCTGGAATTCTGACCTCCTCATTGGTTCTTAGTTTTCAGATATATTTGTAATGAGTTCATTTTCTGTGGAAGTGAACTGGAGTCCCTTCCTTTTGCTTACTCCCAGAATTTTCACTAATGGCACTCACCGTTTAACCTTTATACCCTCTTGAGTAAGAAAGTCCTCCACTGCCATGTATTTGGGAATGAACTGAATTAATCCCTTAGTTTCAATCTTGTGTATTCTCTCTTTCATTAACTATTAGTAAAGATTTGACACAGATGTACTTCACTTAGTTTCTGAAGTTAAGATAATTTGTTTTTACTTGTAACTACTTTTTCTGTATTTAAAATGGGATTCAAAAGTTTTTAAGAGAGTTTCCATGAAGGGAGTTAGGACAGATTGGAGGAAATTCTTACATGTTTATCACTGGGTTTGTGCCTAATGCTTCCCAGGTTATGGGTGTGCTGATAAGAAAGCAAATTGAAAAATGCAGAAGGTGGAACCAGGCTTGGCTATCTCCCATGCACACTTCCCCCACAGCTCCAGCCTCTGTATTCTACTTCTTGTGATTTCAAGGCATGCTTGGCACAAATGAAAAAATAGGATTTTTAAATTGCAAAACAGAAATATCCAAACTTTTTATTACATACTTTGAAAATCCTGGGTACCAGTAATATAATCCTAGAAGAGTGGAGTTGATGAGTTCTATGTCCAGAATAACAATATTTGTTCTAGTTAATGTTATTATCAACTTAAACTTAATTTATCAATGATGAAGTGAGGATGCGAATCATTCAAAATTAAGCACAATTTGAGGTCAAGAATACAAACAGCTGGATTATTTTCCAGAGTGTCTCTTATGAAATTCTATAGAATTAGCTGTTTGTTGTATATGTCAATCTATCTGTTAAAATGAATACAGTTTTATACTATCAGTCATGTATACACCACTGGAATGCTATATATTCTGATGTTTTGGGAGTGATAAAAGCATGTAATAAGAATTTAAAATACTATTTTCTGTTTCTTAGGTATTAATGCTTGGTTTTTTAAAATAAATTATTCACTAGTATCCCTCCCTGTATTTTTTTGTTACTTCCATAAAATGCAACAATAAATCACAATCTATTTGTCAGTATTTTCACTATGACACTTTCCAACTAAATAAAATCCCTGTTACTCTACACTCCATAAGGCAGAAAGACCAAAGTCTTTTACTAAAATTCCAGTAAAATGTACTGTTCAGGCAGACTGTTTAAGCCTCCTTTAGTTATCTTTTTCTTAATAAATCTTTTCCACTAAAAATGGATTAATGTTTGCATGTAACTGCTACATTTTCTTCTTCCTTGCAGAGAACACTGACAAAAAAAAACAGTAGAAGCTACCTGGGGCAGAAGGGTTAGGTCCATGTGTGGCAGCAAAGCGCATGTATCAGTTGCTAACACTACATGACATGGTAAGTTTTGTGCTTAAGAAATGTGTATGTTCGCTACTTTGGTGCAAATATTCTTACATTTCTAACGAAGAAAGTTTTAAAAAAAAGTTGAAAGAACATAGAAAACTGTGTGTGGGTGGGTGTGTGTGTGTGGTGGTATTCATACAGATGTGGTGGTTATAGAATTCAAACATTCACTGACAATGTCACTGCACTCATAATGTGGCCCTCATTTGTGAGACAGTAGTAACTAAGACATAGCCCCTGTCCTTGAAAAACTCACAGTTTAAAATGAGAAGAGCAGAAAAGAGTTAACAAATTTATAAAATATGCTGTGTCAACTGTATAGTGAAACACAATGCAACACTGGAATTTGAGTGAAAGACACAAGAGGATTTGAATATAGTTGAACTTGGGAGGGACAGAAAAGACTTCAGATGACATAGTAGCTGGTGCTACAAGTTCCAGCAGTCTTCCCTGGGCAGAGAGTGGTTAAAGCATTATGTTAAGTAGAAAGTAGCGTGAGAGTAAGTGGCAAAAAATAAAAACTGCAAAACTTGAAGATCCCATTATGAAAGCACAGTATATAGAAAGGGAAGGAAGGGAGAAGAAATGACAGGGCAAAGAGATGTGTGCTAGAAAGTGAGGAGGTCATTGATTCATGTTAAAACAGAAACACAGAATCTGCTGGAAGACAAAATAAGGAGAACTCTTGAAGACATAGGTATAGGCAAAGACTTTACGAACAAAGCCCCGAGCACATGGGAATATACCAGACTTGGAAAAAAATCAGACACCCCCTCAATTTTAAAGACCCAATCCAAAAACGGGTATCTAAAATGAATATATACTTCTCAGAGGAAGAAAAACAAATGGCAAACAAGTATTTGAAAAAAATATTCAACTTCACTGGTCATTTGAGGGATGTAAATTCAAACAATAATGAGATTCCATTTCACTCCAGAAATAATGGCTCTCAGCAAGAAATCAACCAATAGCAAAAGCTGGAGAGAGTGTTTTTCCATTGTTAGTGGAAGTGCAGACTGGTACCACCATTGTGGAAATCTGTGTGGAGACCTCTCACAAAACTAGGTGTAGAGGTCCCATTTGACACAACTATTCTTTTACTTACTATTTTCCCAAAAGAATTAAAAGCATCACATCACAATGAAATATGCACACCCATGTTTATAGTGGCACAATTTGTAATAGCTAAATCTTGGAAACAACACAAATGCTCATCAACTGATACATGGATAAAAGATGTGTGTGTGTGTGTGTGTGTGTTAAGTATAGTGAAAACTTCTCAACCACAAAGCAGAATAAACTTGAGACATTTAGAGCTATATGGATGGTCTTGAGATCTTACTCTGAAGTGAAATAAACTGGACAAAAGTGTAACTATCACATTGTGTCTCTAGTGGAAGAAACTGAAAGTATAAATAAGAACCAAAATGTATAATAGATACTGTGAAGTAGGAAGAAGTTGTTCAAAAGGGCTCTGGGGAGGGGGCAGGGGGAAAGGAAGAAGGATAAAACGGAAACAAAGCTCTGTAAATAAGGAGGGGAATCGTGGTGGAAGGGAAGGGAGGGGCATAGGAAAAAGTCAAGACACACCGTGTACAGGTACAAGTTCCCTATGATCATCACATATACCTAAATCATACCAATAAACAATAACAACAACAATAATAAATACTGTCATGGTTTGCGGCGCCCTTTTCTGTCTATGCCGCGTCCTAGTCCATCCACGCCTTGTGACAATCGCTTCTCCAGGAAAAGGACACCGCATGTGGGAATTGGGCGCGGGGATCTTGAAATGTTTTGTACTGATAATTGTAATTTGTGTAGTTCACATGTGTATGTTTTTATGTAATGCTCAATATGGAGTCGAGGGTGGAGACTCCA